>BLBF01000063.1:1847306-1869285 GCA_015471245.1 Laticauda colubrina
CGCCGCCCTCCCAGCTTGGCAACTGAGGAAGAAGCATTCATCAACCTCCTCCTCTCCGGCGGTTGCGAACAAAGCCCGCAACGGCCCACGTGACAGGACACGTCACAATCAGAAAGGGGAAGCGGTGAAAGCCCCGCGAGCAAGCGGCAAGCGGCGCAGGCCAACAACACGCCCCGCCCCCCCCGCCCCCCCCTCGACGGGCATGCCTCTCCGCGTCGGGTGATTGGCTGAACGCGTTGACCGCAGTGCGCAACCGCAGAAGGAACAAGAGGAGGGAGCTTGTCGCGTAGCGGCAACGAACGCGCGGGGTCGGAGCCGAGCTGAGTCAGAAGGAGGACAATGGATGAGCTCCAGTCTGCTGAGGAGGTAACACGACTCCGGAGCGAAAGGACCGTTCGTAGCTTCGCTGCCAGGCCTGGTTGTAACGGACCTTCGGAGAAAAAAGAGGTTCCGGGTAGCCTCTCCGGTCGAGACACGCCCCTTCCCCATTGTTGCTCCTCTTCCCCACGCACCCGCGGCCGGGCTTTTCTCGCCTTCCAAAAGGCGAACGGAGAATGTCGTTCATTCGCGCCCCAGCGGCTTTCCATGGCCGCGATGCTCTTTCCCGGATTAGGGCGGGAGCGATGGGGTTAGATGTATTGAAATGGTGGAGAGGGTTTCCTGCCTAAGCAGGGGGTTGGACTTGAAGACCTTCAGGGTCCTTTTCTGCTGGAGCGTGAGGCAAAAGCAGCGCTCTCGTTTGGTGGGAGCCGTGCAGATTTTTTATTTTTAGACAGACAGACAGACAGACAGATTTATTTATTTATTTATTTTTAGGATAGTTTATAGTGAGAGATATAGAATGAGATCTACATCTCTGTGTGTGTGTACATACAAGCATACAATTTTATACATACATATACATATACATACATACATACATACATACATACATACATATATATACTGAGGTTTTTGCGGGTATTTGTATGTGGATCTTTGGTTATTCGGGTTTTCTCCCGCGTAGAGTATCTAGGCAACATTTCGATTCATCATCTTCAGGCTTGTTTCTTCAGCTCTGTGCTTCTCAGAGTAATGTAATAGTAATGGCACGACCACGAACACGAAGCCAAACAACAGGATCACAGCTCACCAGCTCAAATCCCCCAGCAACTAAGACTAACCTGAACAAAACCAAGCCCCCACCTGAACAGAACACACCCCCAGCCAATCAGTATACAGCCAACCCCCCTACCAATCAGAACACAGCCAAACCCCCAACCAATGAGAACACACCCCCACCCAATCAGAACACAGCCAAGCCCCCACCCAATCAAGTCACACCCCCACTAGCAGTTAAAAGGAAGAAGCAGCTGCAAGCTCACATTACTCTGAGAAGCACAGAGCTGAAGAAACAAGCCTGAAGATGATGAATGAGACTTCATCGAAACGTTGCCTAGATACTTCCAATTCTACGCGGGAGAAAATCCGAATAACCAAAGATCCACATATATATATGTATACACACACACACACAAACATACATATATGTTCATCGTGTTTGAACAGGATCTTGACATTTAACAGGTTGTGTGGGCTGTCCACAGTGTTTCTGCAGGTGGCTGGTAAGGCTTATATGGGCACAAAATATTCTGCCACATGTTGGGCAGACATGGGTGGGCACCATTGTTGCAGCATATATATAAATATGTATGTATGTATATATGTTTTTTTTAAGTTTTCACCGGTACTTACATGTGTGCTGTTCAGCTTCCTTCGGGTATTATCCCACATCATTGTAGTTGTGCTTTTAAAGTTGTAGCAACATTTCAGCAGAATCTCATCTGCCATCTTCAGGCTTCTGATGGGAACTCAGTACAGAAGCCTGATGATGGCAGATGAGATTCTGCTGAAACATTGCTACAACTTTAAAAGCACAACTACAATAACGTGGGATAATACCCGAAGGAAGCTGAACAGCATGCATATATATACATACATACATACATACATACATGTATGTATGTATGTATGTGTTTTTTTAAGTTTTCGCGGGTACTTACATGTATGCTGTTCAGCTTCCTTCGGGTATTATCCCACGTCATTGTGGTGCTTTTAAAGTTCCTTCTGATAGGAACACAATACAGAAGCCTGATGATGGCAGATGAGATTCTGCCGAAACGTTGCGACAACTTCAAAACCACAACTATAATGACGTGGGAAAATACCCGAACAAAGCTGAATACCATCTATATCTGTATGTGTCTATAATAAAATTTTGTTTTTTATTTTATATATGTATAATAAAATTTATATATATATATATATATATAAAATTTTGTGTGATCATCACAAATGAGAACTGCTTTTGGCTCATGTTAAGAATTCAAAGTTTTTTTAAAAAATAAAAGCAGTCCTCCCTCCCAATGACTTAGGCCATATCTCTGTTGGGCATGCTAGAAACCCGTTGGGTTGCAGCCATGGTGCCTGCAGAAAACGATTATTACCTGGATGAGAAAAGTGCCCTTTTTCTGTGAATAATGTCTGCACTTATTTATTATGCATTATTTGTTTTTTAAATTATTTTCAGGACTTATATGGCTTCCTATCTCACAAAATGAGTCTAGGCAGCACAGAAGGATCCATAAAAAGATGACTAAAAACAAGTGTATTTTCCCACCCACCCCCGTGGTAGATCAAGCATCCTCTCAGCTCAACCCTCATCCTAGCTCAACAATCTAGGGGAAGAACTGGGTCCTTTGGAGGACCTTTGTCCTGTAGGCTATTATATTGTCGTATCTGTCATTTATATGCTTAAGGAAACATGAAGCATCTTGCTCTTTAGTGAGAGGCTAGGAAAGTGATACAGCCTGTTAAGCCAAAATAAGCTGTAAGTGGTCAGATCTATGATGTTATGTCAACTGAATTTATTGCAGTGACACTTTTCCATTTTGCATAATGTAATTTAAATATTTCTGCTTTTTTAAAATAAGACTGCATTTGTTGTGGATGAAGTAAGCAACATTATAAAAGAGGTAAGTCCTTATACATTAATATGATCTGCTTATTAATGGGAGTAAAACCTTGCATAATCATAGGAATATTTCTTAGTAAACATGACAAAAATAGTGGGTTTGCTTTACTGGTAGTTTAGCTCATAGATTTTGAAGAAGCTGCAACTTCCAGATAATCTTTAAAGGCTGGTCAGCATATTGCAGCATTCTAGCCAAATCATAATCAGGATATGGATTGTTATTGCCAGGTCATCTTACTCTGGGTAGGGCTGAAACCCAACACAACTTGGAATTGGACAGACCCTGATTATGGTTCCCACTGCTTTTAAAGCAGGAATTATATAAGCTTAGAGGAACCTACCTCCACTAGTCACAGACTATATTTCTTCCTTTAGAAGAAATATCAGTGAACACAATTGTTCAGCCAGCTCTGAATCCATGTAATGGTAGCAAAGTCCAGCTTATATTTTGCCATATTCTGTAGAATCCCATAAATTTCAGTACAATTTTTCTATTTCATTTGAGACATTTGAAATAAATTGTAACTTGGCTCCATAGTAGTCCTAACTATTAAGCCGCTTTCAAGTAATGCTGTAGAGTTCCTAAATAAAAACATTAAGAACTAAACCAAAATAAGTAAGCTGCTTTCATAACAATGTTTAGTGAATGTGGAAAATATTTGTGCAAATGGAGACGGACTGCTGTTTTAATTGCATCAAGCTCCCCTTTTACAAAATACCTTTATCTTCAGGAGTGGGTTTTCAGAGTTTAAAAGGAGCTGCATACAATGAGATAGAAACTCTGGAAATCCTTTGCGTATTCCTTCTGATGAAATGTTAGGTAAACTTTAAAGCTCTCTTATTTCCTTCTCCTTTCTTTGGAGAAGAGGGCCAAGCAGCAGGAGCCCAGAATAAGTGGAAAAGGGTAACTCTGAACTTCAGAGATATGTTCCATTTCTGAACACCAGTTTTTCTTACTTATTTTTGATGTTTGCATCAATGTTGGTTAACACAAAAAAATAACTTCATGGACACATGCATGGATGTTTCTGAATCCCAGCCAATTTGTATCTTTTGATGTCCTAAGAGAATTGCGTTCATAAAAATATTACTATTGGCTTGAAATGGTTAAGCATATACAGCTCAGGACTTTTCTCATGTAATTAGAGCTGGTCTCTAACTTAATTTGCAACCTATTAAATCTAGATAAATAGTGGTGGGACTAAATTGATTTCCATGCTTGTGGCTCACTCAAGCAGAATAGACTATTTTGCCCTATTAAATCCCAACTTCAGCAACAAATTGTTAGCAACTTGTAAGTATAGAATTTTTTTTTATCTGTGTCTCCTGAATGAGACATCATGATTCAGATTTCTCAGATAATGACAAATCTTTTTCTTGTTTGTGGAACTTTGATTCCATGTCAAATTGTTATCTATACTTAGGCAAAAAGCTTGACAAACTCCTTAGACAAAACTCTTAATTCCACAGCTGTCTTCAGTCTCTTCTACTGTTGTCCATGTACACCTTTTCCTCCATATCCATTAAGTCTTTTTTCAGTTCAATATTTTGTAATAAAATCCTTAGTCTTTGGGACAGTTTAGTCTAAATCCTTATTGATGGAATGTAAATATTACCTTCCAGTTTATGCCATTGGAATAGAACCATTATCTGCTTCAAAGCTTTTGTTAATAAGGAATCTGTAATTCATTATTTTAGTGCAGATTATAGTCTGGTTAATAGTTGTCAAGGTACTAGTATCTTATTTGCTAATCCTTTGTTATAGCAACCGCCCTAACAATTCAGAGGAAGCTTAGAACATGCTCTGGTATGCTAAGCATTATAACATAGAAAGCACAAGACAATCTTTTTAAAATGAAGTTACAGTTAATAATTTACTAAATCTATAAAAATAATCTCGGAGACAAACTCCTTTCTGTGAATTCCAAAGCTTATCAAATGTAAATGTTCCTTAGTAATAGTTGTTAATTTTAAAAATCCTTTAGGGGCAAAATACCCCTAATAACTAAGGCTTGATAATATGCAGTGAATGTCTGTCGAAGACTCTACACACTAAGTATATAGACATAATCTCAGTGTAAGCATGCCCTGATAAGACCCATTTTATTTTAAGAGGGGATTAATTGTGGCTGGTCTGCATTAAGACTAGAATAGAAAGGTTTAATTTCATTCAAAGAGAATAAGAATAATCCCATTTTGGCTGATCCAGTAAATTATGCTGTTTTTCCTCTCCCACTGCTAAGAATCTTATTGGCTGCAAAACAAAGAAATTACCATTAAAGCTAGTTAAAATGAAAGCGATGGCAAGAATGACCAATAGGAAGGAAGGCCTGTCCCTGTTCAACAACAGATTGGAGGCCATCGGGATCTTGGGAGAATCTCATTACAGGGGGCAGGCACTGCTATAGGCAGGGCAGGTTTCCAGGATCCTTATAGCTGACTTTGTTCAAATTGACCAGGCAAATATTTGGGAGACAGCGCAATCACTCAAATAATTAGGCCCTATGCCATATAGGCACTGTGGTAACTAGACAAGTGGAATTGTTATTAGTGGAAGCCAGTTTAAGGGAGGCAATGCCAGATGGTGGAATGGGATATAACTAATTGCATACTAAAACTCTCTTGCATTAACTTCCTAATTGATGGGATATAAGCATCAGTTTGCTGAGTTGCAAGATCATTTCAAAATGAGGGTTCCTTGCTTGCATAGTTGCATGTGTATCTTCTGACAAAATGGGCCGTATTGTGTATAAAGCCTTAGTAAGACCACACCTAGACGCACCTTAGTAAGACCACACCTTTGTAAAGCCTTCGTAAGACCACACCTAGAGTACTGCACCCAGTTTTGGTCACCACATTATAAAAAAGATGTTGAGGCTCTAGAAAAAGTACAAAGAGCAACCAGGATGATTTGAGGACTGGGGACTAAAACATAGAACGAACGGTTGCAGGAACTGGGCTTGGCTCGTCTAGTGAAGAGAAGGACCAGGGGAGACATGATAGAGGTCTTCCAATATTTGAGGGGCTGCCACAGGGAGGAAGGGGTCACGCTATTTTCTAAAGCGCCTGTAGGCCAGACAAGGAATAATGGATGGAAACTGAACAAGGAGAGATTTAATCTGGAAATAAGGAGAAACGGTGAGAACAATCATCCATTGGAACAGCTTGTCCTTGGAAGTTGTGGGAGCACCATCAGTTGAGACTTTCAAGAAGAGATTGGACTGCCATTTGTCAGAAATGGTGTAGGGTCTCCCGCTTGGGCAGGGGGTTGGACTAGATGACCTACAAGGTCCCTTCCAACTCTGATTCAATCTGTATCTGTGTAACGTTTAGCCATATTTGATAAATGCACTCAAATGAACCAATGCTCTTTTTATAGTTAGCAAGTGACATAGGTAGGAGCAATGCTTCTCACTGGTTTAGTGAATGTGGGGAAATTCAACATCGGGAGTTTCAATCAATGGAAGGGTTAAAGGAAAATTTGTTTGACTTGTCCCTCCAAATAGCAGGCAAAGAGCAACTGAATCCCAGGGAATTCTGGGGACCAAATTCTGAGAGACCATTTGAGAGGTGAGTTTCCCCTCTCAGGTCAGCTTTTAAAAAGAAGAGCCACTATTTTGGTTTTGTACAGTTAATGCCCAAATGAGCATGATGGCTATGTAATGATTATATGAATCCAGTTCATCCACTATTTTTGTCTGCTTCTTTTAATTACATAACAATTACCTTCTTTGTTTTTGAAGTTTTAACAGCAGTACTGCTAAGATAGCAGTCTATGGGCTTTTCCCCACCCCCAATGCCATGGATATGGAGGGTTTATCCCCACAATAAAAATTCAAGATTGTACACATTTTTTGTCAAAAATTAATGGGAAGCAAATGTTTGCATGCCAGTTCTAATTTCTGAGGCTGTTGTGTGAATTTAACAGAACTATGGAAATTTAGTGATCTACATTTAATCTTTTTTTTTTTTATCTGTAGGCCATAGAAGGAACAATAGGTGGCAATGCATATCTGCATAGCAAAGTGAACCAATGGACTACAACTGTTGTGGAGCAGATTTTAAGTCACCTGACAAAACTGGGGAAACCATTCAAATATGTTGGTAAGTTAATGCAATTTTACAGTATTGTGTACTTTTCAGAAATGCTTTCAAGTAAAATTAAAGCCTGAAATTTAAGGACAGGGAGATTCTGATGGTAATTAGTCTGAACATTTGTGGTCATACCTCATGTACTCTATATCCTTTGCAAAATCAGATATAATTGTGTTACATGGACAAATGCTTTTTTTCTAACAATATTTTGTCCTTATAATTTCTAGTGACCTGTGTGATTATGCAAAAAAATGGTGCCGGACTTCACACTGCAAACTCTTGCTTCTGGGACAATGCCGCTGATGGTATAAAACTCTTTCAAAACTGGTGTTGCTGAACTTTTTTACAAAAAAATTGTATAATTCTGGAATTTCTTTTGGGTAAAATAATTTGTATTGCATTTACAAACTTTTGATTCCAGTGCATTCATCTGATCATGACTGCAATGATTTAACTCTCTCTTACTGTTCAAAATAGGCAATACAGGAAACTAAATGGGTCTAACAGTAGACTTTGTCTATAAGTACTACTCAAGCTTATGAAGAGCTTTGCATTGACCTAAATATCTGGATTACAATATGGATGCACTAAGCTATATCTTGTGTTTATGTGAATAACTGGTTGCTGTTTTTGTTTGTTTGTTTTTTGTAGGAGCCTGCACTGTAAGATGGGAGAACAAGACTATGTACTGTATTGTCAGTGCCTTTGGACTTGCAATTTAATTTGCCTTGAAATTCTTCAGATCTTATTTTTGCTTTAAGTCCACTAAAACTCTGAATTCGGTGAATAACTAAGAATTCCCCATTCTTTCTGAGGAAAAACAGAAGAGAAATTTCAGTACTGTTAAATAAGCATGATCCCTTGTTCACTTCCAAACTCTGTCTTAACACTTTAAGGACGTTTTCTCAAGGTGCTAAAACCTGAAACTTGCTGCACTTCTATATGTCTCCACCTGTGTGGGTAAGACTGATTTTCACTCTATATTTGTTTGTTTATTAAATTATTGAAGCTCTGAATATGTGTATGTTCATTCCTAAAACTTAAAAAAGTTAGAAATGAGGATAATTTCATGATTGCAACAGTGGCTGATCTTTGCTGGTTTGGGAAGTAAGCAGATTGAGGCCAGGTTAGTATTTCAGATCCTCAATGGAAGCTCCATCTTTTAAAAAATAATAATAATAATGCTACCGGTATGTTCATGTGATCATCAGGAACCGAGTTTGATTTGAAGGTATCTTTGCCCTAACTTTTACTAGTATTTAACATGCTGAAGTTCTGAAAGAGTATCATTATTCCCTAATTTCATTAGTTTCCTGGGTATTTTGTTTTGGCTGGCATTCTCCTGTAAAGCATGGGTAAAATCAAAGAAAGACTAATTGACATTAATACAGAAGTTCAGTATAAAATTTTATTATGAATAAATTGAATTTCATGATTTTTATTTTGCACTATTTCTAGTATTTGCTTAAAAAGAAAAACATTGTATTACATTGAATGTTACTTTTACGCTGTGGGAAAATTCTGTTTCATATTTCAAACCTCACCATAATTACAAACAGCAGATTTCCTGAAGCCTGGAGATTACACATTACAATAAACCATGCATATCCCTTCTTCAAACAAAATTAAATATACAAATGCACTCATTAACATAGCTATTTTGAAAAAGCACTAGCCACATTTTGATATAAAATTTTCTACACTTGCTTCGTTACACAGCTGTCTAAAAATATTGAAATCTTGAATAGTGCTGAAAGGATTTTTCCATATATTTATATTGGCACAAGTGGAACATAAGACAACAAACACAACAAAAGAACTGTAGTGCTAATGTGCAATGGTTGCACAATCTTAGGTATTTTTTTTCTCAAGTTTTGTATCAAATGTGAACCTAAAACTTAATAGTACTTCTGAATTAAACATGCAGAAAACCGGAATAAAAATCACAATTAAAAGAATTGATTTTTTTTCAACACACCTCCTAACGTTTCCCATTCCCAGGCATGTTACGCTTAATGTTAACTATTATGTTGCTCTTGATGATACTGAAAAAGCCTCAATTGATCCTTTTCAAATATCTTTATGAAAACCTGTTTTCTCAGTTAACCTCACTAACAAAATCTAAACCTGATTGGCTTTGTGACAGTGTAATATGACATTATCTCCTTGTATTACACAATCTGCTGCTTTTCTGGTTTAATAAGGTTATTCTGTCCAATCATTGATTTACTAAAAGAATAGCTTTCACTAAAGGAAATGTGGTATTGCCAGAGGAAATTTTAAAACAAAATATTCAGGCTTGGGGGAGGAAGGTAAAATTCCTACTGCTAACATCAGAAATACTGGAGTCCACTTAAAAATTGAGTACATTAAGGGATAGTCTCATACATCCATAGTACTGATCAGCCATTTTATAATGAGAACCACCCTACTCTCCACACCAAAGAACATGAGAACTGTGAGAATATTATTTAATAGTATTTAAATTTACTAATAGCTCCCTAGTTTCATACTGGAAGAATATATTGGTATCCAAGTGAATATTAACAAAAAAGGTTCTCTCTCAGTATTCCCTTAACTAAAAGTATGAAATGGATCCTGTCTCATCACAACACTGTATACTGTAATGCAAAAGTATGATGTGATTAATAATGTGTCTAAAAATAGTCTCAATTTCCAATAAGGAGCAAGATACAAAAAGACCAGCAGCACTCATCTTTATTGGATTTTCCCAGTTAGATGTCATTTTGTATATATTTGGAAGTTTCCTTCTGAGTTTTCCAAAACTGAAAAATATCACAACACATATAAAATAGGCAATAATACACTTGTTCCTTACAAAAGTAGTCACCATTGGTCTTGCCTCTTTTCAAAGATATGAATAAAAGGAAAGGGGGAAAAATGCCTAATTCATCCAATGCAAAATATTTAAAGAAACTAATCCAGGCAAATTCATCAGAAAACTTTTGACTCTAAGTTTACAATTTACAAAATTATATAAAATAAATGGTGTACAGGTTGTCCTTATGACCCCAATTGGAATCAGACATTCTGTCACTAAAAAGGTGGTCATTAAGTGAGTTGTGCCCAATTTTTCCACCATTGTTTTTGCTGCAATCATTAAGGGAATCACTAGATGTTAAGTGAACCATGCAACTATTTAGTGAATCTGGCTTTCCCCATTTGCTTTGCTTGTTGCAAACTGGCTAGGAAGATCGCAAATTGTGACCACTGCAACAGTTGCAAGTGCAAGGACCAGTCATAACTTTGTAACACCATCGTACTTTCCCATAGTCATTAAATGAATGGTATTAAGTCAAAAACTACCTGTAACACAATTCTAATCTCATTTTTGAGTGGGACAGATTTAAGATAATGTTGATAATGCCTCTTTAAAGTAATAAATCCAGGATAAATTCTAGTTGTATGCTAAAAATATCAAAAGGTCAGACAAACATTTTGCAAATAGGAAAAAGGATCAAAATGTTCAGGAAGTAGCATTATGTTTGCTAGACATTTTCAGTTGGCTGAACTGGTGCAGGCAAATTCAGTGATATTCAGCTTACAGCTAACATTACCAGGTCAAAAACCAAAGCTACCTGAAATTCCCAAGGTCAAATGAACTTTAGGGGCATTGAGTCCACAATTCCACAGAAACAAATGAATTCAGGATAAAGTAATTTGTGAACCATATTAAATAAAAGTTGGACACTTCAGTGTTGAATCTCAAGCCATTTGTCAGCAAGACATCGCTGGAAGAGTCTATTTGTAGTTTTCCCTGTCAACAACTTCAAATGTTCAAAAGAGAGATTAGGGAAACCCACAGATTTTTCTTTTATCCTTTTGCACAAATTGAATGCAAACCTTAGAAAAGCAACTTGAAATAACATCGAACAATATATATTTAAAAAAAACCTTCATGAGTCAGCAATACAAAAATTAGAGGAAGGTATTCAGTCTTATCATGTTATACACTATAAGATTGGCACACTTAAAATATTAACAAAGAAAAACTAGACCTTTCACATATAGCAAAGACGTGATTTACAATAGTACACATTGCAGAACTGAGCTGATCACATACATGTGGAATATTTGACCTGCAACCCTCACTTCCATCTTTTTTAGGTATCTTATGTTTGAGTAACTTACAAAAATGAGTTTTTCATTGTATTAATAGCTTTGGATTATTTCAGTTTTTATTACAAATTTGGGCATGTCTGGGATCCAGTCCCTGCATGCCTACTAAGCATCTCTTTACTAAAATTTCTTGCATACATTGAACCATCGGAAATGCATGTGATGAGGAATACTAATTCCCTTCTGCACAAAGGGAAGTGCTTTCTAATTGAGGCCTTGGAATTCAATAATCAGGCTGCTCCTGAAGCTTAAATTTAGAACAAGACCTAAAGCAAGAAATGACTATTTATTAAACTCAAAAGTGAACACTGGGAATGCATTTAATTATATCTGTAATTTTAACAGGGCTTTAATTATTATGTATCATTTCAGTTTTATTTTACAGGTTATAAGAGCTTCATGACTTTAAGAAAGTTACTGGAGTGATTGAGAAGGAGAAAGATGTACTATGAAAGCACAGAAAAATAGAGATCCATAATGTCAATCTAATGAAATCAATTCACAGAATCCATCTAGATTTAAGAGTAAATGGTATTTTTACTCTTTTTACTTTTATTCATTTTACTCTAGTGCACTGTTAACTGGTATCCTCATTCCAGTTAACACATTGAAGTGCAGTAGTTTATTTTTCTAGAAAGGATAAAAGTTGCAGAAGAGATTATTTCATTTCTGTTTGAAGATAAGATTTTTTTAAAAGTCTGAGAAATACCATTCAAGATAGCTGCAATTAAAATCAAGAAATCATATCAAAGTACCCAGACACTTGCTATTTTCTGCAGAGCTCTTCATTCCTATACTATATGTACAATAGGAACAAGAACAATTAATTCCATATTATAGCCTACACATAAAGCAGCCATGAAGCAAAGGCAATTCTAAGAATGTCACATGACCATATTTTACTCATAATTCTTCCAGAGTTTTGTTATCTGTATACTTCTGAAATCTGAAAGTTCTACCTAACTCTGCCAATAAAGGGTTCATCCAATAAAAATGAATCAATCACCATTTGGATCCTGCCAGGTTATAAAATAAGCGCTCATTTCAGTAGCCATCATTCTTAACATTTATTGTGTGTTTCTAAACTACAGTAATTAATAATATTTAATTTATTAAAATATTCAGAACATTTTCCTGAAGGAAGAGTATGTGATTGAAGTATATGTTCCCTTAAAAAAAAAAACTAGCATCAGCAGAAGGCTTTGTTCTTAGTTCAAAATTGCCATGCATTTAAATGTTAGCATTATTTTAAGATAAATCAGTTTTCAGATCATCCCTGTCTTCTTAACCAAAACAACTACACTGGTATCTCAGAAAGAATGAGTTGTTGTGGAAATCAATTGTCCACAATAGAAAACAACAGGAAGAAGTTTTATTTTTATGAATTCAAGACACCAGTTATGTACTGAATTATTGGGAGTTCATTACTGCATGCCTGTGGTAATATTCTTGAGAGCCAAGAAGACCAGCCCAATTTCCACATAACTTTGAAATCTAGAGATGTTGAGAGATGGTGCATTGTCCTGATGCTACAATATATAAAGTCAAGATAAATTACTTTGGCATTTAAAAAATGCAGAATATTACTGCCATTTAAATAGTAATGAAGCACAGTCATAAATAGTAATGAAGTATAGTACTCAAAACAGGAAACCACAGCCTAATCAAGGAACAATCAAGAAAACAACACTCCCACCAACACTGACAGGGAAAGCCACCATAAATAAACAAAACAAATCCCACTCCCTTTTCGCACTGAACATGTTATCTAATTGGATAATGAAATGTTTGCAAGGAAACCACCAAGCTCAGAGAGCACCAGAGATTCCACAGTTCAACCCTGAGCTGCAAATATTCTCTTATATTAGTAATGAAGTAATTAGGAAATCCACTATTCAGTTATTAATCCATAATAAGCTAAGACTACCCAAAAACTTTTTGATTTTAATCTGATTCCACAGCATTCTGTGTGGATGCATCTTGTTGCAACTGAGTTTTACGAGACAGGGTGGGTAAACCACAAGTTTCTTTAAATGGTACTAAACATTCATTTCTTACTCCCATCCATTTTAATTTTGTAAACAGAAAATGACTGGAATAAAGGACATACTTCCACCAAAAGCATGGTTCACTTGACTATAGGAAAGATAACATTACTCTTGTTCCATATTCTTGGCTGCTCCTGTGCAAATTTAATCACTGTCTGATTCGTCTTTGAATTTGGCTCTGATAGCCTGACCGTTCTGAAGTGGCATCTCTTCATAGTCACTCCTGTCCAAACATATTTAAGAAATGATACTTTACACATGAGCAACAAAAAATATTACAATTCCAAACAATTTAAATTCTGGAATTTACTGGCTCTATTATTTTCAATCTGAGCTCTTTCCAGGTAAATATGCAAACTATATTCCTTTATTAGCTGTTTGAAAACCCCCTTTTTGTTGCTTTTCAGTTTGACTTTTAGAAGCAGGGTATAATCAGTTTAATTTTAATTGTGTTTGTTTAAAGCAACATTTACTTGCAAGCTACATATACAGATCTAAACAAGAAAATTACTATTCTTTCTTAAACAGATCTTTCTAATAATTCAACTTGATTTAGTAATTGCTTGATGGACCTCTTAGATTTGCCATCTTTTTATAAAAGTGTTAATCTTTCTGGGGGTGCAAACATAATAGCAGTTTCACAATTTATACCTTAATGATTATTTTTGCTACATATTAATTCCAGAAGAACTTTCCTTATCATTTGTTTTTATTACAAAAACAACTTCTGGGACAAGTTTTTTTTTAATGTAGGAAATGGAGAGGCCTGGCAAAAAAAATGAAAATATGCTTTATAGAACACTATAGAAATAAAATGGGATTGGTGACATTATTGCAAGTCTTACTTACCCGTAGATAACATCGTCATCTGAATCATTCAACATGGAAAAGGCAGGATTGTCTTTCAGCTGAGATTCTGAAAGATGTTTTGAAGAATATAGTCCATAAATGCATCTCTCTTCCCAAAAGATTAAAAGTCTTTTAATTCAAGTATCTTCTTTCTTGTCATTCTTTGGTGCCACTTTAATGAATATTAAACCCTCCTCTCTTTGCTTCAATTTTTATTTATTGTTATAGATCAGAACTGGACAATCATTAGTTGTCAAGGACACCTTTGTTGATTGCGGTAGAAAGGGGAGAGTCACATTATATATATGGTTGGGACTGAGATTTTAGTGGAAGTTTCAGATTTTGCTGTTACACGAGGATGGAACATTTTAAAGGCTCATTTTCCCCTCACATTCTCCATCTGAAAATGCCTGGAAACTATGCCAAGCTCAGATTACCTAACACATTTAGTTCTGGACATTATAATAATAAAACAATGATATAACATCTGAATGCCCAAAAATAATATTATTTTACTATGCAGTGCACCATTTGGTACTAAACTTCATAGTTTATCCATAGATCAGTCAAACTACTTCAAACAAAAGTAAAACAGAATTTTGCCAAAAGAAACAACATAAATTAACTTACCGTATACGGCATTTTTTGATGGTGAATACACAAAGGCTAATGTGTATAGGTAGAAATTTAATAATCCATAGAAAGATAAGAATTCTGCAGGTGACAACTGTCAAGGATATTATATATAAAAACAATTCAACATGTAATCAAGATCTAAAGAACCATTCAAAAAGCTGAATGAGCTCTACTTTTTATTCCTCATCTAACAGTGATTTAAACATTAAAACACTACTGAGTAAAAAGCCTCATTAAAACATTTGCACACATCTGTTTCTTAAGATCATTTTCAGCAGGGCTCCCCAACCCTCAGTCCGTGGATCGGCACTGGTCCGCAGCATGCCAGAAACTAGTCCACGCAAACAAGTGAAACCCCATCCATGGGATGCATGCAGCACACGAAACCACACCCCCTCCATCTGCAGAAAACCTCAGTCCACGGCACCTATCCCTGGTACCCAAAAGGTTGGGGACCACTGCTTAACAACAGTTTCCCAACATCCCACCAGCATTTAAATCTACATTTGTTTGGGATGCCCATAAAGGCCTTCCCTGTAATTATAGCCTTTGGAAGTCCTGACCTTGGAAATTCTCCTAGCCTTCAATATGAAGATCTTCACCACCATGTTGAAAAAGAGACAAGCAAGCAAACAATCCTGAATGCTAGGTTTAAACTTTGTGCATATCAGCCTTTTTCTTTGAAATACTTTCATTATTTTATTTTAATTTTATATTGAATTTTAAACATTTTTTTAAATTAAACTTTGAATCAATGAGATATTCTGATAGTGAAATATTAGTGTATTCGACATATAAATCAAATACGAATTAAACAATCAGGAAGACTTAATAATAATATTATTTGAGTAACCCAAATGGCACAGGGTACAAGAGTCTAAATTTATATCCATGGAATGACTATGGAGATTATCAGTCATCCAGGTCATGGCTGACTGATAATCTGATAGTGAAACCATTCCCCACCATTCAGCCAGAACTGAAGAAACTTCTTGGATCAGAACTGAAATGTATTCAAGGAAAAAAAAAAAAAAGAGTCCAGTTGCCTTTTGAACAGCATCTTTGGGATACAGAAATGGAAACTGAGAATATTAACTGTAGGCTTCGGAGTAATGACAGGGTTTTGTTACTGTTGAGAGTCTACATAATGGGCTATATAAAGCCTATCTTATTTATTCGTATATTAGTCTTTTCAATTATGATTGCCCTACCATTTGATTGAAACTTTGAGCAGGATGTCACAGTGAAAGGATATAATTATGATAATTGGTTGAAAGCTCAGCCACAAAATTGTCCTGAAGAACCTGTGCTCCAAAACGCAAATAAAATATAGCGATGCTGCAAGAAAGGAAAGAAATCAAAGTTCATTCTACGTTTTAAAATCCTTTTTAATTCCAAGAGCAATTAAATGAAAATCAGTATTTGAAATTAACATTAGGAAACTATTTCCCAAGTAAATCACAGAAAGCTGCAAATGTGCCAATTATAAACATACATCTCCAAGATTAATACAAGTGACCATGTAAAGTAGGAATAAGTTATATAAGACATACACATAGTTCAGGGGAGCTATGGAGATGAAAAAAGTTGTGTTTACTCCTGTAGGATTTCTTACAAAACACTCCCTAAAATATTAATGGTTGACTGCAGTGGTGTAAAATTTACACAGCAAGAATGTCTAGACAGATTGTTTTAATTCTGTTTTTTTTTTTTAATTATTTTTATTATGCAATTTTCTTTGTTATATATAAAATTTCCACATTTACAACGGCAGTGTACTGTTTGGGTACAATCTCTTTTAAATACAAGTAGTACATTATACAATACAATAACTATTATTCTCAAAATCTATTCACCATGATCTTCACTTATTAAACATTTCCCATTATTTAATTATCACTCTATTCAGCTTTATCTATAATTGGTTAATAATGTCAAACATTATAAACATCATATGAACATCACATTTATAAACATTATCCTCTAATTCTATGAATCATGTTTACTTATCCTAATTATTCAATATTTCATTATTCAGTCACACATTTATTTCATCTTTGATTACATATCCCTCTCCATTCTAAGTTTCTCACTTCTGCTTCTATTTTCTAGCCACTGATAAAATAATTCCCAAATTAAAAAGTATTCTGTCCCTTATCCTTAATTTTCAATGTTAATCTATCCATTTCAGCACATTCTAATATTTTCTTCATTACATTTTCCTCTATAGGTATATTTTCAATTTTTGTTTTAATTCTGTTCATTGAGTTTCCTCATTTTACCATCAGTACCACAAAAAGAAAATATTACCTAAGTGCACTATCTGGTACAATAGTACTTTGGTACTCATTGCTAACTGATTCCAGGAGACACGATGAGTACCAATTTTTTTTCCATAAGGAATAATGTAGTGAGTCATGAGGCAGCCGAAAGGTTCTGTGTTGAGTACCAAGCAAATAATAAATACCAGGACAAAATGTTTGCTTCAAAATGATTGAGTACCAAATTCAGTGAATTTCAAAGCAGTTGAATATCAAGGTACCACTCTTTCTGCTTCCAAGGGAGGTTGATCCAATGATCCACTGCATTTAATACCTTGCACATATTTCATATTTCACATAGAATATTAGGAACTTGCAAAAAGTACTAGTCTGGTAGTGTCAGAAATTGTATTTTTCTTCCAGACTGAGTTGACCCAGTCATTCCAGAGCAAGAGGAGGGAGGGGTAAGGAAGGGTTGGGTTATTTTACAGACATATCTTCCAAAATAGGAAGCAATTTGTGTTTCAAACATGATCCATCTCCCAAAAGGAGCATTTTGCACACTTTTAGATACAACTGAATAATATCCTCAAGTGAACATCTCACCTAATGACAAGAACTACCAATGTCAGCGCAGTCAAGAATTTCAACCTGAGATCTGAGAAAAGAAGAGGAAAGAGTTATTTGAAAAATAATACAAGTATCTTTCTAGAAGAACACACATCATCAGAAATCACCAGTGAAGAATAGAGCTTACCAACGTAGGGCATATTCCGAAGCTCTGAGCACGCCCGGATTATAAGAAATAAAAGGTACAAAATATATACTGTTGCCACCACAAGGAAGAAGATTTTCATCCCCTGTTACAAAAACACATTTAAAAATGTTTGAATATTATTTTGATAGCACTACACTTTCTTTCTCCCACATCTGTGCGTTATGCCAGCAGTTGACAGTTGTATCAGGCATTGAACACTAACTATCCTTATTTTTACTTGATTGAAAGTTCAGGTAATCACCGAAGTTTGCAAGATTACACTAATCCCACCCCAAGGACTTCAGTGAAGTCTTGACCATTTTACATTTTATTTTCAGTTATTGGAAATGACATTACGTTGAGAACCTCCAAATTGTACATAGAGACCATCATCTTTACAAGCTGGTCCAACAGTCTTATTTATTTTTATTTTATTTATTTATTTTATTTGTCAAAAGCTAACAATACAAAGAAACAAGAATAAACATAAGTTTAAATACAAGAAATAGGAACTAATAATTGGGGACAATAGGGGACAGGGACGGTAGGCACAATTGTGCGCTTATGCATGCCCCTTACAGACCTCTTAGGAATGGGGTGAGGTCAATAGAGGTTAGTTGATGGTAAGGAGGGTAAAGGGGTTTGAGCAGGTGACGACAGAATCTTAGAACAGAGTCTTAGAAGAAGAGAATGTAAAACTGTTTTATTTAAACCCAATACCAAGGCCATGTTAGTTAGCAGTTATGGGAAATGGTAGTCCAATCTATTTGGAAGCTGTAAAATTAGGATCTTTGGATGGGAAGCACAGCATGTTGGCTTTGATATGGGAAAAACCTCAAAATGGAGAAAAGAAGTAAAAAATAGCATTTTTTAATCCTAAAAATTCATAGATAGCAGAACTTCTTTTCATGGGTGTTACTTACATACATACAAATACACACACACACACATATGTATATTTCCTTAAGTTTTCATGGGTACTTACTTGTATGGTATTCATCTTTGTTCGGGTATTTTCCCACGTCATCATGTGCTTTTAAAGTTGTAGCAACGTTTCGGCAGAATCTCATCTGCCATCATCAGGCTTCTGTATTGAGTTCGTCTGTGAGTCAGGCTTTTACAGTTGTTTCAGTTTTAAATTTGGGGCTAGCCTACTCCTGTGCCAGAATGTTTTTTTCTTCATTCTGATTGGTTGGGAGTCATTGGCTGGCAACATTGTGTTTCCTGTATTGGAGGCTTTTAGTGCAGCTTGACTCCGAGTAAATGGACGGGTATCATTTGTTAGGAAGCCAGGTTTCATCTGGGTGCCTGGTTGGGGTGTGTTTGAGCTGGAGGTATCAGGGGGGATCTGTTTGTGCCCAGGTGTTTGCGTGGCTTGTGGTGTGAAGATTTTTTTTGTTTGTGAGTGCAGGCTTCCAAATAATTGACAGTCTGGTGGAATCATCTCTTCTATTCATGCTTTCAGGTCTTTTTTCAATCTCTATGGCTTCTCTGATAATTCTGTGGCTGGGGTTTTCTAGAGTGGCTATTGAATGCCATTGAAGTTTTGATGTTATTGAAGTTGATACTGTGACCTGTGGCTTTCATGTGTTGGACTAGTGAGGAAGTGTGTTCCAGCTTTTTTACTGCTTTTTTGTGTTCATCCAGGCGGGTACTTATTCTTCTATTGGTCTGTCCAATGTATGTGGCAGGGCATGATGCACAGGGGACTTCATATATGCCTTGGTTTTCCAGGTCAATTTATCTTTGGGGTTTCTAAGGATGGCTGTTATTTTTCTGTCTGTTTTGAAGGTAGTCTTGATGTGATGCCTGTGTAGTATCTTACTGATTTTGTCTGTGGTACCTCTTATATAGGGCAGGACAGCTGTTCCATAGGTCTGTTCATCTTCTAAGTCTCCATTATGTCTCAGTATGTTTTTGTGGATCAAGACAGTGATTTTGCTTTTGTGGAAGCCGTTGGCTGTCAGTACTTTAGTTAGGGTGCATAGTTCAGTCTTTATGTGTGTCTTGTCTGCCAGGCGTTTGGTTCTGGCAATTAGTGTTTTGGCCACGGAGTTTATCTGTGCTGGGTGGTGGTGGGATTGGGCCTTGAGGTTGTGGTTGGTGTGTGTTTTCTTCTGGTATATGGTGTGCTCTAGTGTGCCATCTGTTTTTTTTGTAGATTAGTCCATCTAGGAATGGTAGTTGTTTGTTTCTGTTTCCAAGGTGAACTTGATTTTGGGGTGTGTGCTGTTTGGTGTGTTAGGAAATTGTTCAGGTTTTCTTTTCCATGGGGCCAAATCACAAATGTGTCATCGATGTATCTTAATCACAGTTTGGGTTTGTGGGTGGCATTAGTCAGGGCTCTGGATTCGAATTCTTCCATGAATAGGTTTGCAATGACAAGTGCCAGTGGTGATCCCATAGGGGCTCCTTCAATTTGCTTGTATTTTTGTCCTTTGTATGTGAAATATGTGTTGGTTAAGCAGTGTTCTGTTAGTTCCATGAGGTGTTTAGCTGGTTGGTATTTATTTTTGATGATTTCAAGAGTTTCTTTCATCGGGACTTGAGTGAATAGTGAAACCACGTCGAAACTTACAAGCAGATCTTCTTGTTCCACATGTAGATCTTTGATCATTTCCAAGAAGTGGTATGAGTTTTGTACATGTGAAGCTGCTGTTTCAGCATGGGGCTGTAGCTGTTTTGCTAAGTGTTTAGCTAGGTTTTATGGTGGTGCTCCTCTGGAGCTGACTATGGGTCTGAAAGGTATGCCTTCTTTGTGTATTTTTGGGAGGCCGTATAGTTTGGGGCATCTGGAAGATTTTTCTCTTGGGATGATTGTCTGTTGGATCTCTTTGCTCATGTGGCTGGTTATAATTTTCTTCTTGGTTATTTTTTGCAGATATGTGGTTGGGTCTGTATTTATAAGTTTGTATGTGGAGTCTTGGAGTAGGTCTGTCAATTTTGTTTCATAGTCTTTTCTATCCATTACTACTGTGACATTCTCTTTGTCTGCTGGAAGTATGATTATGCTGCTATCCTTTTTTTAGGGTTTGCAGGGCTTTTAGTTCTTCTTTGTGCAAGTTGCTTTTGGGTGGTTTGCTTGTGCATAGGATGTTAGTAATTTGGTGTCTTATTCTATCAGCTTCATCTGTATTTAATTTAGTTAGGCTGGATTCTACTGCACATATAATGGATCCTGTGGGGAGTTTTTTGGATGCTATAGCATAATTGAATCCTTTGGTTAGGACATCTGTTTCTGTTTTGGTGAGTTCTTTGTTGGAAATGTTATATACTAATTGTTTCAGGTGTTGTTGTGAGTTGTTGGGGACTTTCTTGTCATGTTCTAATTTCTTTAGTTTCTTCAAGAGTTTGTCATTTTTGTAAGTGGTTTCAGTTTCAGCTCTCCAAGTTGTAAGTTGTTTTATCTTGTCCCAAAGTAGAGGGTGGATTTTGCTGCTCAATTCCAGGTGTAGTGCTAGCAAATCTTTGTTTAACTGATCCAATTGGAATCTCTTTCTGTGGAGCTCGTTCCTGAGTAGAGCTATTTCAGTTCTTTTCAGGATACGTTTAGTAGCTGCTATGCTGTGATGAAATGTTAATTTGAAGCAGGTTGGGGTTGCATTGTTGTCTCTGCAGCTGCATAGGAATTTGAGGTCACATAGTATTCCTGCTCTTTTAACTTCCAGCTTCTCATAGGTTTTGGTCTGGCTGTTTATTTCCTCCCCATAGACGTCTGATATTTGTTTTCTTAAGTTTTTATGGGTACTTACATGTATGGTATTCAGCTTTGTTTGGATATTTTCCCACGTCATCATAGTTGTGCTTTTAAAGTTGTAGCAACGTTTCGGCAGAATCTCATCTGCCATCATCAGGCTTCTGTATTGAATTCATCTGTGGGTCAGGCTATCACAGCCGTTTAGTTTTAAATTTGAGGCTAGCCTACTGTTGTGCCAGGATGGTTTTTTTCTTCATCCTGATTGGTTGGGAGACTTGGTCTGTGTTTATTGGTCTTGCAGTTTGCTTGATTGGTGTTTCTGGTTCCTTCTGTCTGTTTTGTGGCTTTGATTGGCTGGCAACATTGTGTTCCTGTATTGGAGGCTTTCAGTGCAGCTTGGCTTTGAGTAAAGGGACGGCTATCATTTATTAGGAAGCTAGGTTTCATCTGGGTGCCTGGTTGGGGTGTGTTTGAGCTGGAGGT
>BLBF01000063.1:1874285-1906543 GCA_015471245.1 Laticauda colubrina
ATATATATATATATATATATACACACACACACACACACATATACACATATACACATATACACATATACACATATATTTATGCCAACTGGCAATAAATAAAGAGAAAAAGAGAAGAGGAAAGCAAAAGATATATTAGAAATATCAGAAATTTATTGGGATAAATAAAAAGGAAAAATCTTAAGAATAAATCTTAAATTTAGGATAGAAATAAATGTAATGCTTACATGACTCAATTTTGCTGTCTTCAAAGTAAATTGCACTACCAGAGAAGTAAACTATTTTTTTTTCAATCTTTTTTGCAATAGTAGTTTTGAAAGCAGAGTTTAAGATATGGTACAATTTTCCCTAATATATACAAATAATTTCAGATGTGGATTAAGCAATTTTTTTTACACAGTTAAATAGGTTAAAAACAGGTCTATTTTAAAAAAAACTGAGTTCATTCATCATTTCCTATGCAAATCCAAAACTCCTTTATCCTAACATACCTGAAAATTATTTGTGTCAATCTCATATTGGTATGTTGGATCATGTAGTTCATTGACCCTAAAAAAAAAAAAAGCATGCTATGATCATGAATCTAAACATTTATCTGTAACAATCTAGGTAAGGATTGAACTTGATATAGTTGGTTTTTCATTTTTCCAGAAAATTTAAAATATTTTCTGAGATCTCTTTCTGGCCTTTTAAAAATTAAAATTTTAGCTACTTTTTTCATTTTATTAATATATTAATATCCATTCTAATATTATTACTGTTTCTAATCTGAATTTTGTAAATTGTTTTGAATTAGGAAAAAGATAATTAGTGTTTAACAAACAAAAAGAAGTAAATTACTTACGTCTGCCATATGCCTAGTGTAACAGAAGCCAACCACAGGAGACCAACAATAAGGAATTTTGGAAAATAAAAGGTCATGCATTTTCTTTCTCCCTAAAAAATGGAAAAAAGAAAGAAAAGATGACAACCGTATTGGATTTGCATTACAAAAATCAGTTACAACTCTGTAAGAATATTTTTAATTAAAATAGAGCAATAATCCTTTTGTTTCTATTTTGATGTTTAATGCAAGAAGAATATATATCTCCCAAATATTTTTTTCTTTATTAATAGCAGAGGACATCGGACTGAAGTTTAATTACTTTTTAAGAAAGAACTGTCAAATCTGTGTCAGTTTCTTTGCAGAAACACAACTGCCAATGTTTGCAAAATCTGGCAGATCTCACTTATGGTTGCAGATGTTCCTTTGTAGAGGAGATAAATTCGGTGAACGGTTGCATACTTTTTGGAGGGAAGTAAAGCAATGAACTGTTGTTTCTGTTTGTTTTAATTCAGGATTGTAAAACATGTTATTTCCTTCAAAAGAACCTCCAAAGTGATGATCAGTGTAATAAGTCAGCCCCTTGGCTATGGCACTTCATAGTCTAATACAAACTTTGTTCAATCAAAATGTTATCATTTATGACACACTGTTTTCAGTGTGAGTTCTGAAGAAGGAGCCACCAAATAAACAACTGTGTAATTAACTTGACCAGAAGGGAAGAACCAAAACAACAGATTTACTCAGCCAAGGTTTTCAAGCCCCTTTCAAGGCATATTATTTATTACCCTATGAACAATGGAAATTCTTTGGGCTACTGGCTACATAGAGCTAAATCCAAAATTATGTAAGTGGATTTCCTTTTGAACAAAAGAAGTTTTTATCTTCCTCCTCTTCTTCTCCCATTTCCTGTCCCATAATTGTTCATTACACATATTCTGAAGGCTGCCCCAGTACTCCAGAGGCAATACACTGGAGTTAAGGATAGAATTCTGTTCAGCAATAATGTTCATTCCATTGGCAAAACACCAGCATTCAATACCTGTTAAGTACCACATGTTGCTAAGTGAAGCAAGCAATTTTCACTGAAAAGATTTAATGACTGGCTGGAATTTGGGATTAGGAGGACCCTTGTTCAGCCATGAAGCTCAGTAGACATTTCTAGACCAACATCTTTTAGCCTAGTTACTTTGTAGAGTTTCTAGATAAAAATCATACTTTCTAAGTATTTAACAAAACAGGCATTATCACAGAGCATAAACCACACTGAAATATTATTTTACTCCTATCATACAACTGTGCTAGATGAAATACCCAACTTTTCTAGCACTCTTCTTTTATGTTGTTCAAGAATATGTACAATCCCCTTTTAAAGGCAACCAAGTTGATGGCTTATTACTACAATCTAGAGCAACAAATTTTATTGCTCAATTTCATGCCATGTAATTCAATATTTCCTTTATCTCTTTCCTGGGTTTCCCACCATTTTACAGGAAGAAGAACTATCCTATTCACTTTATCCATTCCACTTCCCTAATCCCATCCTTCATTACTCTATTAATTGTAAAAAGCTCCAATTACTTTCATTTCTCTAGACGTTGCATCACTTTGAAATGCAGTGTCTAGAACTTTACTCACAGTCCAAAGTCAGTCCTCACCTGTACTCTGATCCCATGGTAGACACAAAGCCAGAACAGCAGCAATGCACACAAAAACAACGACTGAAAAAGGTCATCTAGCATTCCAGGAAACCAGCTATTGATTAGGAATGAGAGGGGGAAAAATGGGTCTGTAACAGAATGGGAGAGGGAGATAGTCAGAAGAAATCACTGCTACCAACCATAAGAATATTCTGTCTTTTCTACAGCACCAAGACCAAGATGTTATTAAGTTAAACTCAAGCTAGCCTAGCCAATAAACTTAAGCTAGCCAGGTAATATACCATATAATTCAGGTATGCTGGAAAGTATAGATCAACACATCTGAACCCTATTGCAATCACAACAGTTTAAAAAAAAACAATATGAAACATGTGCCAGGTGTTTTCCATACGGCATTTCTAACATACTTTATTACAGATATAAAACACCTGTATTCTAAAAGGCAATTTACTGAGAAAACATTTGCTAAACTTTGGGCTGGATTTGTATAGAAATTGACTTTTTTTCCCCATTCCAGCTTATTACAGCAGAATTCAAGTGAAAATGGCCAGGAATTGGAATTGAGCAGGAATTTTCAAAAACTGGACAAAGATACTGCGTAACAACTGATACACTAATAACACGCTAATTGCACCAAGCAGGGAAACAAATAATGGAAAATAAGTCTGTCAAGGAGGAGCAATTTTATGTAATGTTTAAGACAGGTTAATACATCAGTCTAGAAATTGGTAGTATGTGAGTTCTAGTCCTGCCTTAGGTACAAAGCCAGCTGAGTGACCTTGGGCCAGTAACTTTCTCTCAGGCCTAGAAAGGAGGCAATGGCAAACCATTTTCAAAAAACCTTGCCAAGAAAACTTCAGGGTCTGGTCCACACAGTTACCAGGAGTCAACACTGACTCATAGGCACAGATACAAATAAAAAGCGAACACAGGAATGTAAGGTAGTTAGATTGTCATCTCTATTTCCACAATTATGTGTCAGGCTATTGCCTGATGCATCATTGCTATTGGTTCCTTTTTCAGAAATACCTATGCACCAGAGACCATGCTTGTGAGTACAGAAGGACTGGAAACTTTCCAATGGCTACCTTGAATTCTAGAACTCCTTCTTAATCAAGACATCAATCTCCATTCAAATTGGTATATTACTTGTTACTTCTGCTCATTTGCAGAAAAACACTGTGCAGTGTACAATACTGAAAATGAAAAATAACAAGACAGCCACAATGATGACAACTACAACTCTGATGAGCCAATTTTTCGTGATTCTTTTTCTAAGAAGCCATATTTTCAAAACATTTTCAAAACTATCATAGGAAGGCAACCCAGAGATGTGGGTAGCCATCTTGAGCACAGGCTCTCTGAACATTATATTTTAGAAGAAATGGGTTTTGCCAAGCCTTCCATCTTTCAACATTTCTTTTTAATTAGAATAAGCTGCTGGCCTATTTCACTAATGAGTTTTTTTTTTCTACTGAGTGATAGCAAAGGTTAACTTAATTCCACATATTAAAGCTTTTCAGCTACTTCAAACACTCTTAATTATTTTGGTATTAAATAATGGGAACAACCAAACAATTTTTTTTTATCAAATCTGAAAATGCCATCAGATTCTGCCAGGTCTAATTTTTCCTAGTGATTTTAGTTGGAATTTTAATTTTCATTAATCTCTCACATGTGAAAGTAGGATAACCCCCAAATCTCATCATATCAGGATATAATTTAAATAAATACCATTATAAAGTAATAGCAGGGGGAGGAGGATTGACATCCACTTCTGCTCTATCCCCCAATCTCGCATGGAGAACTTGCGCAGGGAGTGAGCAAAGAGACACTGCAAAGAAAGGAAAAACAATTATATGGTATCTGTTCAGCATAAGAGAAGGGGTAGAAACATGAAAGCTTCCAAACTTGGAATACTGCATCCAGTTTTGGTCACCATGATGTAAAAATATGTTGAGATGAATTAAACCAACAGCAGGTGTAACTAAACAGACACTGGTTTGTCTTAAACAGGCAAACATACCAAAATATATTATTAAAACTAAACAGAAAGCTGATACTCACTGTGACTATGAAAGTAAAAACCACAAAGACAAATCGGAACCAGATTTCCACTTGGGAGAAGGCTGGTTTATACATTTTCCACTGAAAATAAAAGATGTCAGGTTGTTAACCAAAAGTTTTGTGAATAAAAATAACATCAATGATACTTTCATATTCAATATTGTTTTCCTACTGACGGACCTTCAAATGCACATAGATGTGTATGTTTATTATGGTTATTGATCAGAATACAATAATTAGTAGTAGATTGTGAATAGTTTATTGATGTGAGCAAAGTATATATCCAATAACAATGTTTGGCACATTCATAGAAATAGAACTCTGGTCTGGTACCAGCTGTGCACAGAATAACTTGGAGTTGCCTGGTTATTTTACTAACTGGGAAGTGATAAAAACAAATTCTTGCATCCTTATAAAAAGTACAATATTGCATGGTTCTCTAAACTTGACAACTCTAAAATTTGTGGGTTTCAACTCCCAGAATCGTGCCCCTATCCACCGAGCTCATGTGGAATTTGTATCTCAAGAAGTGGCATAAGGAGTACTTGAAAGCATGCTACTATTAGTGCTCTCTGGAATTTAGGCACAGTTACGTGGTGTAGTTGTCTTACTGAACTGAAAAACAAGCCTGACAGCTCAGAAAAATGTTCTTGGGTAGGACAGACTGATCCAATTGGGCTTCTAGATCTTAGGCACATTTCTGAGTCATCATTAAAAATGCTCCTCTAGAAAGGACATAATATTTATTGTTGGTTAATTCTCCCTTCAGTCAGAGATAATCTACTAGACTGAACCAATAAGGTGGAGCTTTCTTCACATCGACAGAAGATGCCAATCCACACATTACAATGTAAACATTATTTGGAGGACATCTGAATCATGTGGACAGGATCAATTTCCCTTCAATTGTCTACCATTCTTCAGATACAGTGGATTACAAATCCCTGGCAAATTAATTGCTTGCTCCTGAACAATAGCCAAAATTTGAAGCCCATCAACATTTGGGAACTCACCACCATTTATTAATTCTTCTAATCCTATTTCAAACTCAGCTTCAGAAATACATTTCACAAAATTAAAACATGAATATATATAATAATATTGAATGCTATTGCTATTGCTCCAACAGGAATTAGATTCTTAAAGGCTCTTTCCCCATTTCTGCCAAATTCTGAAATGTGCCCGGGGAAAAATAAAAAGGTTTCCCCCCATCTGTCAGTGTACTACCATTGGACTTCTTTCCTTTCTGTGATCTGTTTCCTGCTTCTTTAGAGTTCATTTATTGCCAGGCAAATATATCAGTTTTTAGAAAAGCCTGATCTGTCTAATTATCCAATTCTCTTTACTGCTCAAGGTGTTTTAATTATTTATTTTATTGCAAGAAACAGAATTTATCATATTTCAGAAGAGAAAAGGATGAGGAAATAATTTTCTCAATCCCTCCTTGCAGTTGGCAACTTTACTCCCCTTGCTCTTCAATAGCATCTCCAATTTACTTTTTAATAATTACACTTAGGACAAGACTTTTTTTCAGACCAGCACTTTACAATTTGCCTTTTTTATATCAAGTCATATGTCTATAAGTCATGTCAGATTCAGAATCAGGTCAATTGTAATCATGTTTAGTATGTCATTTACTTCTATTCAGTGTTTAAAAAAGGGGATTTCTTCCACGCCTTAAAAATAAGGTCAAACAGATATTTGCAATTCTCTGCTTACTAGTTTATTCAGAAAGATTTTATAATTACTGTGAACTGCTTCAGGGATTTCTGTTGAAAATTAACACAAAAAGATTTCCACATAAAACTGAACCTATATTTTCTAATTACTTTTAATATTTATACTTATTTATACCATATATATATATGTATGTATAGTATTCAGCTTTGTTCGTATATTTTCCCACGTCATCATAGTTGTGCTTTAAAAGTTGTAGCAACATTTTGGCAGAATCTCATCTGCCATCATCAGGCTTCTGTACTGTGTTCATCCAGACGAACATACATGTAAGTACCTGTGAAAACTTAAGAAAAAATATATATGTATGCATGTATGTATGTATGTATGTATGTATGTATATACAGTATTTATACTTACTGTGAAGTTATAACTCTTCAGGTGGTAGATCTCAGGAAACTTGTCAAAGGTAACAACGACATTGTAACGAGTGAAATTCAAATAGCCAAGATGAACCACAATAATTTCATCACAATCCTGTAAATTGGGACATGAAAATTGGTTAGATTAATAATAACCTTAAGTTCATTTTGATTTGGGAATGTATGAATAGTTTTAAAACACATACTGTTTAAGTACAACATTTTAAAAAAATGTTACTGACAAAGAACTCATCTGTATAAAATAGTAGTGTCTTCCTTTCCTAAAAATATTTTTTTAGAATTTCTAGCAAACATATTGCCATCACTACTACTGTTGAACCTGTGATTACCCATATAATCGAATTAATTTGTGGATTTCTCTAAAAAGTATAGGATTTCACATCTACCTTTTTAGCATTTTTAAGAAAAAAAAAAAGAAATGTTAGTGAGCTTACCTTAGCACAGTTGAATACCCTTGTCCGGTTGTGAGTTTCTCTGTTATAATTCCGTACACTTGCGTTCTTTAGTACTCCACGTATTGTAACTGACATAATAAAGCTAATTTTCAAACTATCCAATTTGTTATCTGAAACATTAAATCAAATACTTGTGATTGAATCTTATTTTGAACCATGGACTGCCCCCCCAGTTCTGTTACATGGGGAGATGCTTTAAAACGGGTGCCAAACTGGTGGCCCGCGGGCCGCATGTGTCACATACAGGCCACGCCTACCCTAGTTCTGCGAATAGTGAAAACATTGCAAAACATCACATGACGGCAAAATGACACCGTTAGTTTGAAACCCGTGCTCTAGAAGAACCTAGGAGAGGCCATGACAAAAACTATTTTGTTTGTTTTGTTTTAATCAAATATAGGTAATAAGACTGCTTACTTTCTCCCATCTACATTAAAAGATTCAATTTATTAACAACCTCTAGGACAGCGCTCCCCAACCTTTCTGGTCACCAGAGACCAGTTCCATGAAGAAAGATTTTTCCGTGGACCAGGGGGATCACGGTTTCATGTTGTGTCTGCATCCTGCAGATGGAGCTTTGCTTGTTTGTGTGGAGCAGTTTCTGGTATGCTACAGACCACTGCCGGTCCACAGATTGGGGATCCCTGTCCTAGGGTTTTGAAGCCACCTGTCACCAGGGATTCAGATTGTGTTCCCCTCCTATAAGAGGAATCGTGTAATATAGAGGAAAAAAATAAATCAGGAAAGATGAAATAACCCAAGAAATATCAAGTACAGAATCAGTCAAGTCAGCAAGAGACTATTGAAACTTGTTCATTTTGAAATATGCTTCCAAATTGGCACTTTTTTAGGCAATTACCAATCCTCATCTATAAGTTATAATAGCTTTCTTCAAATAGATATCCTCCAGACATGTTGGATGACACCTGTAATATTCAACCAGCACCAGGAGGACAAATGGCTGAGTTAGGCTGGTATTTGCATGATATTTCTGGAGTCAGGATTCAGCTTGTTTCACATATTTTGGACCAACAAAAGTGCTCATGAATTCTAGCACTTTTATTACTGGTTCTTGTACATTTCATGCATCTGCAAATTTGTCTTACATGTGTGAAATGTGTCACATAACTTGTTATCTGGAGAAATTTACCTTGCTTATTTAAAAAAAAAATCTTACTAGCTAAAGAAAATTAGAAACCTAATCTGTTGTGACAAAGCAAAGGTGATGCATGAGAAAAGAATTTATGGTGACAAGGCCGCAATATATCATTATCTCTTCATCTTTTCATCTCCTGAGGATATTACTCCTTTTGTAATACTCTATATACCTATTCTCCCAATCTTTTTATATAGAGCGGGTTTGAAAATATTTTGAAATGTTGCTTCTTTCCATGAGTCAGTCTAAGAACAAATATCTTCCTTTAGCAACATACCCAGTTTTCTTTACTTCTGTTTAATATATCAGCTGCTTAACACGAAGTTAATCTTCAGGTAACTACTATTATTCATTTATTTGCCCTCATGCCATCCTTTTTAAAAGTATACAATGACTTAAGAATTTATTATTTTAGAATTTTTTTTAAGGTTGTTTGATTGTATGCTGTCCTGAATCATCTTTGTGAGATGGGCAGGTGTATAAATTTAATAACTAAAAGTATATAATGACATGCACTCTAGCAGGTACATGGAACACACAGCAAATGCTGGTTGTTATATACAACCAATATAGTTAAAGGAAACAACATTTTGCAATGTGGTCTATCTTCAGGAGAATTTTCCTCCATGGAAAAATGTATTTTCCTAGTTAACCCAAACTACAGAAGTAATGTAATCCATCTTCTCCTGGCAACCTGATTTCAGTTACAAGATTTTTCCAACATATGTTCCCCGGCTACAGTAAGTCTTGGTACATAAATTGCCCAGTTATATCTTGACATTAGTAACGGGCAATATGTTGCAATCCACTCCTTGCTTAGTAACTCCCCATTTCTATTGGCTTCTTGATATGTACAGAGGGAGAGGCAGAGTTATCAACCACCTAAAACGTTGTGATACAAAACAGCTTATCAGATATAAGTCTTTTTTTTCATGCTAAACCAAAATGGGACACAAACACTACATCAGACATGTGCAATCTGCGGCCCTGGACGACAAGTAATGCAGCCTTACAAAATCATAAACTTTTAAATTATGTGATTTATGTATATCAACTGTATTATATATATTTTATGTGTGGCCCAAGACAATTCCTCTTCATTCAGTGCAGCCCCGGCAAGCCAAAAGGTTGGAGACACCGGTGCTATGTAACATTAGCAGGTATACATGTAATTAAAATAATGCAGCAGAACAGCAATCTACAACTAAACTAAAAAATATCCTTACCAGAAGGTTGCTCCAAATGCACAGTACAGGTAAGCCATAGTTGCTGATTATAAGTAGATACTGGTGGCGAACTTAAAGGAAACGACTTTGTCTACAACAAAATGGAAGCCAAAGGTGGAATTGTGTGAAATCTTCTCACTAAAAATCATTCTAGGTCCACTTTTTAGCAGTATTTATTCAGTGTTAATAGTACAAATGTTACCTGATCCAAGTTTGTGAAAATGTTTTCAGAAATACAGGGGCATGGATTAAAAATGCACCTCTAGCAATTAAAAGCATTATCCAAATGTAATTCATTAAAGGAAAATGTGTCATTCATGCAATTCATGGAGCACAGCTGAGTTGGAGGTTAGGACGTTGGGTTGGAGATTAGCAAGCCTGGGTTCAAGATCCGAATGGTGCTGTGGGGCAGGGTTCCTTCGCTCCAGCTCCTGCCAGAGACATGGATTTTCCCAGGCAATGATGTCACCGGCTAATCCTTTCAACCCGGAAACCCCTCGATGCTTATCACAGGAGTGCTAAAGAGTTTCACTGTTTTGTCCTTAACCATAAAACATATTCTGGTCCCTAAGAAATCTTAAAAATCTGCATTTCATGAAGACAAAGGGGTTCATGGTTTACAGGTAGTCCTTGACTTACAACTATGAGACCAGAATTTCCACTGCAAAGCAAGGCAGTTGAGTGACCCCTAATTTTACAACCTTTTTTGCCATGGTTGTTAAGTGAATCATTGCAGTTGAATGAGCCATGCAGTCATAAAGTAATATAAAGTAAATCTGGCTTCCCTCATTGACTTTGCTTGTCAGAAGCCAGCTGGGAAGGTCTCCCATAGCAATCTCATGACCCTGGGACACTACAACTGTCATAAATATTGGCCAGTTGCCAATCAACTGAATTTTGATCACATGATCATCAGGATGCTGTGCTCATCGTAAGCTCAAGGAATGGTTGTCACTTTTTTCAGTGCTGTTGTAAGTTTCAGTGTTCACTAAATGAATGATTGTAAGTGGAGGGCAATTTGTATTTGGTATGAAAGCAGACAGAACAAGGTAACTCATGTTACCTAGAGTCACAACCTGGGTGCAGTAGGAAGAGACTTGATCTTTGCTTCTGAACAGTTGTGCAAGCTGTAGATAAGATAAGATAAGCCCAATGCCATCGTTAATATTATTCCGAATGTAAGAAGTTATTGGAATGATAGCTTTTTATCTAATGTTATTTGTATACCGGTTAAAAATTCCCTATAAAGTCAGAATACATCAAATCCAAAACCAAGGATTACATGGCTTACCTTTGAGCCATTGTTTATCGGCGGCATTTCTGATATGCATTCAATGACACTGGGACCTGAATGAGACATAAAGGCACAGAACGTAACCGATGAATGGCTGTGGAACTCTGGAAGTTGAACTCCATACCTCTTAAAGCTGATTGACATTGAGAAATGTTGTAAAACAGGGGTGTCAAACTCAATTTCATTAAGGGCTGCATCAGGGTTGTGTTTGACCTCGGGCGTGCTGGGGGGAGCATGGCCAGGGTGGGTGTGGCCAGCTCAACATCACTCGTGTCAGGGGCTCCTGTGGTGGCCTAAGCACTCTGCCAGAGAAAATGGGCTCCCGGCCTCCTGCAACCTTCTGCCAGCAAAAACAGAGCTTGGGAGGACCACACACAACCCTTCTGATCACCGTTTTCACTGGCAGAGGCACTACAGCCCGGTTCTTCGCCGGTTTCCAGGGTGGCCCTAAGGGTCAGATCTAAGCATCCCACGGGACACACCTGGCCTGAAGGCCTTGAATTTGACTCCACTACTGTAAAACTTTTTTTTTTAAAAAAAGTTAATTTTAATTTTTTAAAATTTAAGGCTTTTAGGGCAAACACATCATTCAGATAAGACAATGGAGTATATTGTGTTATATTGCAGGACAATTGGATCTACTTCACATGAAAGCAAGAAAATTTTTCTAGTTCCTGAAAAACCTACCAGCTTCACCAAAAAAGAGAATTTTGCACTACCCTTTAACAGCAAACAATGTGTTTCAGTCACTTAGACTCAAGCCAGTGAATCCTTCTGCCCTGACTAATTGTGTAAGAGGAAAGAATATGCATCAGCACCTACTTCCCCAGAATAACAAAGGTCAGGTTCAGCCTTCCAACATGACACCAAATATCACATATGCAGCCCAGGAGATCAACTGTACTGAAGGGGTTTCATCAGCAAACTGCAGATGAACCCTGCATGTTCTACGTGTATTTAGAAATTGGGTGTGAGCAGCCTATATTTAAATACAGGTAGTCTTCGCCCTATGACCCCAATTGAGCCCAAAAGTTCTGTTAAGCGAGACATTTGCTTTTTTTTTTAACAAATTTTATTCAGTTTTTCACATTAAAAACAAAAATCTATTTTTGGTGGACAACATATTTCCGGGTCATCACCTTTACATACAAATATGACAGCAATTATACATTCATATATGCATACCTAATTTTATTATTACCTTTTCCATTCCAAATTTTCAGTAAGAAGAGAAACAAACGCATTAATTCTAGCCTCTTTCATTAATTTCAATCGAAACATCTTTTTGTTTCATTTCAATTATTTCAATTAAAATCCTTTAATATTTATTTCAAAAATAAAGATAAACAATATGTGTTTGCCTAATAATGATAATAATAAAAAAGGTTACAAGGTTACCAATGTCTCTCCTTGCTTTTAATAGTCTATGTTAACTTATTAATTTAGTAGTTTCTTTAGTCTGTCATATTCCCTTTCCATTGCACATTCTTTTGATAAATTCTAGATTAATACAAATTTTAACACTAAAGAAAAATATATATATATATAGGTTTCCCCCCTTTTACTGCTTTGAGTGTGACACCTCAATGATTAAAATATACCTTTTTTCCCTCATCTTGATTCCCAATAAACCATTGTTTTTAAGAAGTTACAAAAATAATCATTACATCTTTTCATTCGGATTCCGCAGCATATTTCTCCCCCCCCTTAATTTTTAATAAAAGTTATCAGTATCTATATTACCCTATTTTCTAAATATTTTTATTGCAGAAATATTCTTATTACCCCTTGTCACCCTGAAGAATCCCCTTTTTAATTCATTTAATTTAATTTAATTTAAGCGAGACATTTGTTAAGGGAGCTTTAGCCCAAAGGTGCTTTTTTTTTTTCAAGAGGCAACTGGATTTTCTGGATTTTCTTTGAAGATGTTTCGTTTCTCATCAAAGAAGTGTCATGCCCCTGTTGGAGTCTGACTCTGACAGGGAGTGGGAGTGTGTGGGAGTGTGGCTACAGTGGTTGTGGAAGATACTGGAGAAGGGCACAGGCCGGATGGGCATTCAGAAGAAGACACAGGCCCATCCTCTCTTCATCCTAGGGCACGCAAGGAGGAGCAGATAAGGGAGAAACGTGAGTGGGTGGTCTATGGGGGAGGAAGGGGCTCTGATCCCCTTCATGGGCTGCAGCTTGGAGGACTGTTTAAAAGGACAAACTGCGCATGGCAAAGTTGCTGGAAGCAAAGTATGCATTTTTGTCAGAGATTATCGGTGTTTTGGCTTTTTCTCAACTGTGGTTGCTGCATTATCTGGTAGAAGTCTACAATTAATCATCCTTGCCTGCTGTAGTTATTCCTTCAGTGTGGTGTGTTCGGTTTTTTATTTTGAATTAACTTTACTTTGGGTGCAGACTACATTTTCTTTAAGAGTTTGATATCCAGCAGAGGATAATTGGACATTGAGGTATTAAAGGGACTTTCTTCGATTTTTGTGACTTGGTTATTTTTGTGTCACACCCCTGGTCATCACAAGAAGCTTCTTTAGAGCTGCTGTCTTCAAAGAAAAACCAGAAAGTCCAGTTGCCTTTTGAAAAAAAAAAAAGCACCTTTGGGGCAACCTTGACCCTGATGACTGAGAATCTCTATAGGCATTGAGCTTTCACCTATTTTACAACCTTTCTTGCCACAGTTGTTAATCACTGCAGTTGCCAAGCTAGGAACCTGGTTGTTAAGTGAATCTGGCTTCCCCACTGACTTCTGGCTCATCAGAACGTTGTAAAAGGGGATCATGTGACCATGGGGCACATCAACGTTCATAAATATGCACCAGTTGCCAAGCCTCTGAATTTTTATTATTTGATCACTGAGATGCTGCAAAGGTCATAAGTGTGAAAAACGGTCATAAGTCACATTTTTCAGTGCTGTTGTAACTTTGAATGATCACTAAATGAATGGTTGTACGTTGAGGACTACCTCTACTTGCATTTTATTCAGGCACCTTTTTCTCATTAAATATCACAAATCACTTAACAGGTAGTCCTCAATATATGACCAGAATTGGGAGCAGAATTTCCATTATTAAGCAAAACAGTTGTTAAGGGAGCCCTGCCTCATTTTATAACTTTTTTTAGCCACGGTCAGCAAGTGAACTGCTATGATGACCCAGTAAGCAGCGCACACGTAACAAATTCCCAAATGTAAATACATTTTCTTTAATGTCTCCAACTTGGCCTCACTGTTCAATTGTTCGCAGTTGGAGATTAAACACTTTCCAATATAGTCTCCAGAAGAAAGTATTACAGTCCAAACTCAAAAAACAGATAACAGAAATTTAAAAAACCAAAACAAACCACAATGAAGGAATTTTCACAACAGACCAGGATAATTAATTACAAACTTCAAGAAGATAACAGGCACAGTCCATTGGAAGAACACCAACCAAGATAAATCTCTGCCAGAAATAAAACATGCTTTCTTCTAGCAACACTGAGTTTTAAATGCCTCTCCTATATACTATTCCCCCCAGCTGCAGCTGAGGGGGATCATGGCCGCTTCCTCTCCTGTAAGCCATGTTGTTCCCTTCTCCATTCCTCCCTGCACACCCTAGGATGAAGAGGGGATGGGTCTGGGTCTTCCTCTGACTGCCCAGGTGGCCTCTGGCCTTCCCCAGCCTCCTCCACAACCTCTGGAGCCACACTTCCACTCCCTGTTGGCTGTTCCTCCTCTTGGAGTCAGTCTCCAACAGAGGCATGATACTAATGTTTTAAGAATAGTGATAGTTGGCGATCTTCAAGAAACTAAAAAGTCACCCGTGACCCTCAAATGTGCTCCCCCATTGTGAAATTGCATCCCATACAATCATTCATTTAGTGATCGTTTAAAGTTAGGACACACTGAAAAAAGTGACTTGTGACCAGTCCTCATTCTGCTTCCTGGGTCATCACAATTAGTATCTTTCAGTACAGGTAATTCTTGACTTACAACCATTCATTTAGCAACCATTACAATGTTACAACGGCACTGGAAAAAGTGACTTATGACTGTTTTTCACTTTCTACCATTGTAGTATCGCTATGGTCACGATCAGAATTTGGCTGCTTGACAATTGCCTCATATGTATGACGGTTACAATGTTCTGGGGTCATGCAATCTCTTTTTGTTACCCTCTGACAAGCAAAGTTAATGGGAAAGCCAGATTCACTTAACAACTATGTCACTAATCTAAGAACTGCTGTGATTCACTTAACATCTGTGGCAAGAAAAGTTGTAATATGGGGAAAAACTCACTTCACAGGGGTCTTGCTTAGCCAATGGAAATGTTGGGCTGAATTGTGGTCATAAGTCAAGGATGATCTGTAATGCCTCAAATTCATTTCTCCTTTTTGTATCAGGAATAAAAACAAGGAATATCTTCAGTGGTTTCACTGTTATAGTAACATAATGACAAATGCAGCCAAAGAACAGAATAAGAAGCAAGTTTTAAAAAATTGGAAGAAAAGGTGAAAATCTTACCTGCAATGCCTATTAAGACAGTCAAGCCAAAACAAATGAAGAATACTACAAAGACCAAAACAAAATGGCGCTTAGACAGAGTATACAATCGCATTGGAGCCAGTCTGCAAACAAGGATAGAAAAATTAAGTTACAGGTAAACAGCAACTTTATGTTATCGGAAGTAGGGGTGCTTTTTTCTTCCAGACAACCAATTCCAAAATTAAACAACATAATTTCTATCTAATGTATGTGGCTATTAATTCATGTTTTTGAAGGGTTTTTGGGAAATCACTTTGGGAGGGTTTTTATTAAACAGTAGCATATTCTTATCAAATGTATAAGTCAATCTTAGGAAATGCATGCACACTTCATTCCCAATTTACAAAAAAGGTTATGTTTTGATGGCAAGTGCTACATTTGATCTATTATGTGACCTTTTTGTTTTCTCTGTGCATAATCAGAAAATGATACCCAGGTGTTCTTGAAGAAATTGGAAAGAAACACAAAACAGTAGAAACACACTTCTATTTCTGTATTTCCGTTATAATATGCTGGTATTTGTTTACATGAGGAGAAATTTAGAAGAAATGTTGAATGTTTCTAGATCTCTTAGCTTATTATGCCTTCAGATGCCACAGGAAAAGGCAAAAAAGTCCTTCATTATAATGGTTAGTTGTTGCATGATAATGTCATGTAGCCAACATTTAGAACACATTTATATCTAACCTTGCCTATCCTCAGCATTAACATGGCTTTAGGACCAAGAAGGAACAATGTTTCATACCATATACAAATACAATACAATACAAAAAAGCAGGGGAATCAACATTCAGTATGTCCACAAACATCCACAAACACTTTTTAAAAGCATCCACAATTTTAATAACGACATAAACACAGCTGCTCACAGATTAAGTCCCTTCCTCCTACCTCAGCAAGTGGAAGAAATCTTTCCTGGGGCCTTGTTTCTTACATTAAAGTTAACACACCTCATAACTCCCAGGAAAATTATATCTCTTGACTTGGCAGTTCTTATCCCAATTATAAACCAACAAATTACAGGGCAGTTTTGCATAAGACAAGCTATTGCTTTCTGATTATCTTATATAAGTTCTGTCTTATCAGTGGCGGATTAAGTTACGACTCAGTTCAAATGCTATATGGAAGCTGGAAACAAGCCTGCTTTCCATCAGCTAAATCAGGGGTCTTTAAACTTGACAGCTTTCAACTCCCAGAATTCCTCCTCCAGGACTTCAACTCCCAGAATTCCTCCTCCAGTCATGTTAGCTCAGGAATTCTGGGAGCTGGTCCACAAGTCTTAAATTTGTCAAGTTTGAAGACTCTTGAGCTAAATCAACTTTTTTTTAACCTGGTGCTCTCTGAAGGTGTACTATATATCAGGGGTCTCCAACCTTGACCACTTTAAGCCTGGCGGACTTCAACTCCCAGAATTCTCCAGCCAGCAAGCTGGCTCAGGAATTCTGGGAGTTGAAGTCCGCCAGGCTTAAAGTGGTCAAGGTTGGAGACCCCTGCCATATAGATCAGGTTTTTTTTTTCCCCCAACCTCAGCTGCTTTAAGATAAGTGAACTTCAACTCCCAGAACTTCCCCCAAACAAGCATGAGGGATTCTGGGAGTTGAAGTCCAACACATCTTAAAGTGGCTGAGGTTGAGAAACACTGCCCCAGCATCGATTAGGGGAGCCCAACAATCTGGACAAGTATCACCAGGAGGGAAGATCTGGACCGGAGCTATCAAACTGCCCTGAACTACCCTTGGTCTGAGTCTAATTTTCTTCCTCAACCTCGGAACCGGCCGCGGAACTCCAACGTAACCGGAACACATTCAGGCTGGGAAAGATTTTGCAAAAATCCGGCCTTGAATGTCTCACAGTAGGATGGGAACAAAGTTTGGCAAAGGAGAGCCGTGCCGCGTTGCAGACGACGCAGACTACAAACACCCCCCCCACACACACACACACACAACCTCGACGCTTCCCTGGGAAGCCCCCGGTTGCGTTCCCAAGCGCAGCCCCTCCCCAACTCACAGCTCCATGTCGAGGCTGCACATGCGCACCAAGGCTCCTTCACTTGGCCAGCATCTCGCCTCAGCTGAGGAGCCGCTCCACTGCCACCTGGCCCGGTGGCAGCACCGCCCGAGCGCTGCTCATACCATTTCCGCGTGCGTCACCCGACGCCCCAGCCTTGCCTCCCGGCGAAGGGAACAGGGCGAGAAGAGCCCCTCCCAGCCGCTCTTTGGGAGGGAGGGAGGGAGAGGGGAGCAGCTTCGCGCTGCCAGGAAAAATTTCCATCGCTGCCCCAGCCGGCAATATGAAAACCTCTGAGGAGGGACGAGGGCGGAAAGAATGGCTGAACTTCCAAAGAAGCTCAGCAACCCTCGTTTCCGAGGCTCCTCCTGTTTCTTTGCTTTTAAAAATATTAAAAAAAAAAAAAAATCTCCCTCAAGTTGGTGCGAAATTCTAGCGGCTGATGTTCCTTCGTTTTTTCGGAGGAAATTTAGTCGAGGGGGGGGTGGGGGGGGGGGGGGGGGGTTTCAAACTTGACAGCCGTTAAGACTTGTGGACTTCAACTCCCAGAATTCCTCCTCCAGTCATGTTAGCTCAGGAATTCTGGGAGTTGAAGTCCACGAGTCTTAACGGCTGTCAAGTTTGAAGACCCTTGCACTAAATCCAAAACGAACAATCCTGAATAACGGCATAAGAGACTTGGGAGGGCTCTTGGAGGTCTTCTAGTCCAGGGGATCCGCAACCTGCGGCTCTTTCATCCCTCTGTTGCCGGTCGGTCCCACAGTTGATAGAGCTTTTGGTTTGGACAGGTAGAGGAAAAAGGACGCCGCACTCGGAGGAGACACTCTGGTGGGACAACCGCCATGGAGTCTGGTCAGCTCCAGAATTGACTGAGGGCTTCAGGTTAGGACCTTTGTGGCTCTTTGAGTGTTTAAGGTTGCTGACCCCTGTTCTAGTCCAACCCCACCTGCTCAAGCACCATTCTGGACAAATGGTTGTCCAGTCACTTCTTAAAAAATCTCCAGTGATGAAGCACTCACAACTTCTGGAGGCAAGCCATTCATCCCACTGGTTAATTGTTCTCAATGTCAAGAAATTTCTCTGTAGTTCTAGGTTGCTTCTCTTCACGTTATTGCCGGGCTCAAACATCATTGAATAATTTCATTGATTATATGCTATTAAGAAGATGATGGCTCTTAACAGCCACATAAACGTCCTCCATGACACTCTGTACCCAACCCATCCTTCAGCACTTTGCATGGCGCATCCATTGCTGCGGAGTGCATCCAACTTGGGCGAAGGGCGTCCATTTTTGCCCCTTCCATCTTCCTCATTATTACAGTCTACTTGTCAAAAGAACTGAGTCTTTTGCATGAAATCCCCATAGTGTGATAAACTGGGCATGGCCATTTGTGCCTCTCTGAAATGATTTGTCCTCGGACCCTCTTGCCTGCTGTCTTGACTATTTGTGGTGTTCTCTGAGTCTTCTAACACCAAAGCTCCAAAGCATTGATGCTTCTGCAAATCCCAATTTGTGCTTCACAGAGGAAACAATTCTCTGCAGGCTTCCTGATCTTTGTAGGTATAGATACATCCCAGCACCCACTGATGTTGTCTCTAAGGTGTTACTGTTTGATTCCTTCTGTGTTTGTTTTATTTTTGTTTCTTTATGTTAGTCTGCGACTGCAATAAAGATCACTCATCTGAAGAGCTTTTCTAAGGCCTTCTTGGCTGTTCTAAGTGCTAATCTGCAGTATATTTCCTGATTGCAGGTTCTTTAACTCTTAATAACTAATCCCAAAAATCAGACATTAAGAACCATAATCAGCATCTTCACTGTCAATTCTAGGGCTGGTTTCTTTTAATTTTTATCATTAGCCTGACCTTATTTAATCTTATTCGGTTTTTTAATTGTGCACCTTGATTTTTATCACAAGATATTCATTTGCATTTTTTTCAACTATCAAAGCAGTATCACCACCATAGTGCTTGTTATTTAAGTTTCCTCTTTTAAGTTTAAAGCTGTGCTTCTTCCAGTTTTGATTATATACCATTAAATTATTGTCAACTCCTTAAAACAATCTTTTTTTCATATCTTCCACCATGCATTCATCACCTTGCCACTGATTGTGCTCTTCTTCTCTTTCCTTCCACCTTTCCAACATTACAGCCTTCTCCAGAGAAGTAGACCTCAATACTTATTCAACATTTTTTGTCTTTTTATAATCCAGTAGTCCCTTAATTCAGGGTAGAGTAAGAGTGGCTGGATGGAGCTGAAGTTGAACATTCTCTGGCCAAATGCCCTTCCTGATGCCTTTATTAAACATATAATGTTGAATAAATTAAGGGATGCATATATCCTTGCCTTAATCTTTTTGCCACCTGAAGCCCATCTCTATTACCATTTTTTGTATATGGTGTGGTTTCTGTCCTCTCTGAGATTTTGAAATTAAATATTTTGGGATTCTTATTTTCCAAAAGACTTTCCACAACTTCATATGGTCAACACAATCAAAGGCCTTTCTATAATCAAGAAAACCAACATTAATACAATACCAATACTGTTTAGGCTTATATACTGGTCCATAGTGCTTTAAAGCACTCTGGGTGGTTTACCATGTAAGAATTATTTGTATATTGTCCCCAACAATCTGGGTCCTCATTTTACTACTCTAAGAAGGATGGAAGGCTTAGTCGACCTTGAACCCTGCTCAGGATCAAACTCCAGACTGCGGGCAGAATTTGCCTGCAGTACTGCACTTTAGCCATTGTGCCACTGGGACACTTTAACATTAACTTTTAACAATTAACATTAGCTTCTTTTTGGTATTCTTTTTTTCCTGATTTGTTTTATTTTATTACAAAGTTTATTGGCTGCCCATTCTACAATAGGGTAATTCTGGTGGCTTACAGTCATAAAAATATGTCTATACACGTACAATTAAAACATAAATAATTAAAATCAAACCCAAGGACACATGGGGAGGGTGGAGGCAGAGTGTAAGGAGGTGGGATCTGATGTTGTGCATGAGCTATAATATCTGTTTCCATGATGTTTTTAAAAAACTAGTTTGAACCTCTGGGATTGCCCTCTCTATGTAGGACTCTAATCTGTATTAGATAATTCTAAGCATTATTTTGCTGGCATATAAAATTAAAATTGTTGTAACTTGTACTCTGTTAAATCTCATTTCTTTGTTTGTGATCTACAGACTGTCCTATTTTAATCTCTTGTCATTGTTGGTTTATATGGATACGGTTTAGACTGTTGAATGTATTACCTGTTGGGTTTTGTAAACTATTATTTGTGTTTATCACAGTATCTGAAACATGTCAATGGAAGTTATTTAATAAACCATAATTAAGCCAAGGTTTAGTGCAACTATAAACTTGTCCCATGTGTCTAGTGTGTGAAAACCACCCCTGTTTTCACTCCTGGTGATTTAATGGTAATATAAATGAACTCTAAAGGAAGTTTGTACTGCATCTGAATATTATCAAGTCGTAAAATATGGTTCGGACTCTTGCCTAGGACATGGTTCTTGCATATTTTCCTCAGTCATCTTCCTTACTCTCTGCAATAGCTGCCTGAAATAATTTATTTTGAGTAAGCAGAAAGAAAATAGATACTTTAGGGACTAGATGTCTTATCAGACTTTTATTTTCAAAAGGCAAGGTGGGCAGTTGTGTATAGTGCTGCATACTTAGTTGAAGGGAAGCTGAAGTGCCATTTCCTTTTTTCATCTCAAGCATCACAAACAACAAAGTATTTTGGGTGCATCTACATCCTTATCAAACATTACTATACTTTGGCCAACATTAATATTCAGCCAATACAGACATTCACTGTATTAACATTCTCAAGACTGAGCAGGTTTTCAGGTCTTTTTTCAATCTCATTGAAAGCATGAATAGAAGAGATGATTCCACCAGACTGTCAATCATTTGGAAGCCTGCACTCTCAAATAGAAAGATCTCCACGCCACAAGCCAGGAAAACACCTGGGCACAAACAGACTCCCCCTGATACCTCCAGCTCAAACACACCCCCACCAGGCACCCAGATGAAACCTGGCTTCCTAATAGAAGATAGCCGTCCTTTCACATGAAGCCAAGCTGCACTGAAAGCCTCCAATACAGGAGCAGAGTGTTGCCAGCCAATCAAAGCCACAAAACAGACAGAAGAAACCAGAAACACCAATCAATCAAACTCCAAGTCCAATGAACACAGATCCAGGCTCCCAGCCAATCAGAATGGACCAGCCTAAAATTTGAAACCAGGAACTAACTCTATACAGAAGCCTGAGGATGGCAGATGAGATTCTGCTGAAACGTTGCTACAACTTTAACAGAACTACAATGACGTGGGATAATACCCGAAGGAAGCTAAACAGCACACATGGAAGTATACACACACACACACACACACACACACACTGCTTACTGGGATGCACTGTATGGTAGGAAGGTGGCATAGGCAATTCTAGTTTTCCTGTATCATTTTCTGTCACATAATTTCTATGCACCTATCAGGAAGATAAACCTCCGCTTTGAGAATACACATTCTTTCAGAATAAGCAAGCACAGGCAGAACTCTAATCTGGGGTTATCATCCAAATATTTAGATAAGGAATACATTTTTCAATCACCGTCAGGATCCAAGAAATCTAAGGAAGCCCTCTCTTTTTAGGGAATATTTTAAATTTTCCTTGAAGACCACATTCCCAAGAAAATAGATGAACTCAGCTGGGAGAAATCCGAGCTCTTTCCTGACAGCCATTTTGTAATGAATAGGAATTGTTTTCATGATACTATAAGCCAAAGCAGCTTTTCTAAGATTGACGTGAGGACCCTGTTGCAGGCGCCATTGCCCACCCCACCCCCCGCCAATCTGACCAAGGAGGGAAGGCTGCCCAGAATGAGAAAAGCTCCCTGAGCATATGATCTCGCCTAAATCGCCCATTGATGCTTGAGAAGCTCGCTGATGTCACGCGAGTTAGTCCCCGTGGACCTTGAATGGAAGAGCCTTTTCCCACAGGCCCAACTATTGATTGATGCACAATCAATATGCACAATCCTCTTCGGGAACATTAAAAAGTTCCTGCTCTCAGCCTGGCCTTTACTAAACTGGTGCACCCCAGACGTGTCGGGATGGGCGGGATGCGGGGAGTGAGTGGCCCACCCACCTGGTGCCCCCTTCCAGGATGATTCAGGGATGCAGTTTGCCCAGGACGGTTCCCTCGCCCTCTCCTCTTACCTGTAGTAACGATCATCCTTGTAAGGGGTGAGATCCTCTTTGATCTCCTTATAGGTCTCTTTGATCCTTTGGTAAATGTGCTTGAGCTCGCCGCAGAGCGGGTTTTCAAAAGCGGGGTAGTCGGCCTCCATTCCGCACCCCGAGATTAGAAAGCTCTCCTTTTCCAGCCTCCCTTCCTTCGCTCAGCCATGAAGCCCCCTTATTCTTGTGGCCCCCCCAACTCTCCGGGCTGCCGATAGGGCCATTGAAGGCCACAAGAGACGATCCGGGAAACGAGCGCCGTGTGCTTCTTCTCTCTCTGCCTCGGTCGAGCAGAGCGCCGCCTCCGGCGCGGAAGGGACTTTGGTGGAGAGCCGGCGCTCGCTCTGCACTGGGGAGGGGGCGGGGGGGGGGGGGGGAGGGAAGAGGGAAACAAGGCTGACAAAGGCCGCGATAAGCGAACCGAGAAAATCCTGCGAATCTTTTTCGCTCTTTCCTTCTTTCTTTCCAGCCCTTGAAAACCTTCGCATCCCCCAAACTTGGCAGAATTGTAGGGGAGGGAAATCAGCACCAAGGAGAGCGCCGGGAGGGGGGGGGCGGCGGCGGAGGAAACCACCTGTCTCAACGTGGCCGCGGCGGACCTTCCTGGGCGTTGAAGAGTCCAGGGGAGGACGCCCTTGTTTGCCCCTCCCCACCCCCGCCCCCCATCCCTGGAAAAAACAGCCACGCGAGAATTAACCTCCCCACCCCCACCCACCCCCAGCCTTTGCAGTTGGTTGTTGGTGCTTTCGTGTTTGTTGTTCTCCAGTCCTTTGCGTGCTTTCCCCAAAGAAGTGTAGTCGGTGCTGTTCCTGGGTTAGTTGGTTGCCTTCCTGCAGTTTTCCCGAATTTAGCTGAAAAAGACTGCAACTCGGTCGCTGACGAGGACCGGCAGGTAGCTCTCTGACTTTAAACTGGGCTCTTGGTAATGACCTGAGCTAAGAATCTCCCTCTCCTCCTGTCTCCAACAATAATTTATAACCCTTCCGAGGGGAGTGCGGTAATCTTGTTAGTAATCACCCACCTCCTGCTCGTTGTCTTCCATCCTTCTATTTCCTTTAACTCGCCAAATTGATTGGTTGTTGGGTTTTTTTTTTTTTTTGGTTTTTTTTTTTAAGATCTTCTCATATCTTATATCCAAAATATAGATGCTTTTTGGGCTGATCGTTGCTTCAGGATAGTGTGTGGGTGCACTTTTAAGTCAGTCTGTTAACTGCCTGGACAAATCTCTGCAATTTTCTTAGCTTTCACTTTAAATTATCTTGCTTTTCCATGGTCTATTTTAGGTAGATACAGATAATCAGAGTTGGAAGGGATCTTGTAGGTCATCTAGTCCAGCCCCCCACCTAAGCAGGAGACCCTACACCATTTCTGACAAATGGCAGTCCAATCTCTTCTTGAAAGTCTCAAGTGATGGCACTCCCACAACTTCTGAGGGCAAGCTGTTCCATGGTTGATTGTTCTCACTGTCAGAAAGTTTCTCATTTCCAGGTTAAATCTCTCCTTGTTCATTTTCCCTCCATTGTTCCTTGTCTGGTCTACAGAAGCTTTAGAAAATAACTTGACCCCTTCCTCCCTGTGGCAGCCCCTCAAATATTGGAAGACCGTATCATGTCTCCCCTGGTCCTTCTCTTTACTAGACTAGCCAAGCCCAGTTCCTGAAATTGTTCTTCATATACCTTAGTCTCCAGTCCCCTAATCATTCTGCTTGCTTTTCTCTGTACTTTTTCTAGAGTCTCAACATCTTTTTTATTGTGTGGTGACCAAAACTGGATGCAGTACTCTAGGTGTAGTCTTACTAAGGATTGATAGCTCATCTTGTGTTATATTATGTTATATTATATTTATAGCTCATCTTATGTGCCTCGCCCACTTTCTTGTTTAAAAAAGATTTCCAGATCATATGACATGTCTCTATAGCTTTATGGCTCTATTCTTCTTTATTGTTTTCACATTTGACAAATGGCCAGTTGTCTGCTGATCCTTACTGTCTATTAGTAAGAGTTCCTGAATATGGTCCTGTAGCTCTAGAAACCCATTTGTAAAGGGATCCAATATAGTTTTTCAGGATTCTCTGCTACCATTTGTTTTTAATAGATCACTTTTGATTATTCTTTAGTATCACTACCTCGGCTATATATTTTCCTCTAATTTATCATTTAAATAATTTATTGTCTTAAAATCATTTTTGGTTTTCATATTTTGAGGTCATATTCATTGACATTTTAAAATATCTTTTCTTGCCATTTCTTGCTTGCCATGGGAAGTGAATGTTCTATAATTATATCTTGTGGGATTTTTTCCATAACTCCCTGATTTCTTTTTGCATGCTTACTGAATGTGCTGTGTGGATCTTATTTTTGGGGTATTAATGCATCACGGGTCAGGTCTTGCTGGCGCATCTATTTTTTTATTGATCTGAATTTCACCCACATATTTGACAGCTGTAATTCACAGCTTGTTCCACAATCTGCATCTTGCTGTCTTATGCATGAGCGGACTGCACTTTTCCATCTTTCATTTCCTTATCACAGGAAGTTCTTGACTTAAAAACTGCCATAGAACCCAAAATTTCTACTGGTAAGCAAGACAGGTGCTAAGTGTGTTTTGTCCCATTTTATGATCTTTCTTGTTACAGTTGTTAAGTGAGTCACTGCAATTGTGAAGTCAGTAACACGGTTGTTAAGTGAATTTGGTTTCCCGATTGACTTTGCTTATCCGAAGGTTGCAAAAGGACCTTGGGGACACAACGACCATTATAGACACATGCCAGTTGCCAAGTGTCCAAATGATGATCATGTGACCGTGGGGATGCTGCAAGTCAGCAGTGTGGGGAAAAGAGTCCCCCCAAGAGTCTTTGTTTGATTGCATTGGCATAGAAATGTTGGAGTTTAGTTATAACAAAACTTAGAAAGAAAATCTGTTTCAAAAATTATTTTTTCCTTTGAATTGTTTCTAGAACTTTTACTTCTGACAAGTCCTGAAAGAAAATGCTTATTATTATTTGCCAGGTTCTTTGGAATTATAGTGTTCTTAGATATGCTTGAATTATACAAAAGTTTGCCTCTTTTGAACAATGCCCATTTTACAAGTAGACATGTTTTGAAGAAATTTTGATATTATTTGAATACCTTGAAACTTGGAAACAAGAAATCTCTTTGTCCAATTGCATCACAAACACTTTCACTTTCATATTTATCATTTGGGTTTTTGCAATCTTCTTAGATTTAATTCAGGATTGGATTATATTCTGCGTCTTATTTTTGGTGAGAAAATCAAATAAAGTTTGCATTTATGTTAAGGCTTTTTATAACACAATAGCAACATATAGCAAGGTGATTCACTTCGCTTGCTGTTAAGTTTTTTAGGAGTAGGTGTCAAGTTTCAGTTCCTTGACATTAAACCTGATTTTAAAAGAAGAAATCTAGAACTAATATTGGCCTAGGAGAAGGAAACTGGCTGTTTTCCAAAATTTGATTATGACAAATTATCATTATGAAATTTCTAGGTTGAAATTTTTCAAGAATGTCATCATATCTGACCAGTGGGGAGGTTAGAATGAGCCAAGGAAGTTCCTTTAAATCATTATGAGTAACTAGCCAGTGTAATTATCCATACTTTTCAATCCAACTTAAAGCTTTGAAAGATGAAGATAAGCTGCTCAATAAGAGGCAAAACCACGCCAGAAATTCTCTAGCTTGCAAAAAATTTAATAAGCAACACCTGGACAATTCTTACAGTTTCAAATCATCAAGGATATTAGGGCCACCAACCCAATCTCAATCATGTAGACAGTCAAAAGTTGGAACAAATCACATTATTGAAGGGAAACCATTCAATGCTTTCTAGGTACCTTCTCCACAATCTATTACACAGAGCACATAACAGGAGAGGCAAATCAGGGCACGGTTCATAATTACAATGAAAATCAGATCTGAATGGAAGATTGTTTTGAAAAAATGAACCAATTATTTCAAAGGGCCATTTAAAAATATCAGAGGTGCAGCAATCAGAGAAATGTATCAATTTCTCTGCAGAACTGAGAGTGTCATGCAAGTTACGCATGTTTAGGAAACTTACATCATCTAAGCACATAGTTTTGTAAAAACATGGAGAAAACTGAACCCCAAGATGAAGCAAAACAAAACCAAAAAACCCCACAAAACCCCTGTCCTCAAATAATAACATAAAAGGGAATAAAGCAGATAACTTCAAAAACATTTATCAAAATTAAAGTACCCAAAATTTGCATTTTTATTAACAAATGTATTTTTCAATAAAGACCACAGTGCCTCAACCAAACTATATCCCCATGCAATTCTGTAATACAAAGGTTGTATCTACAGTGAACAGCAAGATTTCAAAATTCTTCACCACAAAGAAGAGAGGAAGAACAAATCTGGGGAGAGGGTGGACACAAAGTAGAGAAGGGGGATAATTTAAAGATCCTCTCAAGTCTTCAATATATTTCAGTCAGGGATCAGTTGCATATAATGTATTCATTTAGAAAACCCAAACTGTACTTGTATTTAGACATGAATCAGATTCTCTTCCCTCTATATTTCTGTATTATTTGGAAATAGTATGCAATAAAGGCCCACACTTGCAACATGGAAACCTTTCATTAAAATTATCTGTTTTAATGGTTCAGTTTTTCCAATTGTATTTTGAAACATTTGACTTGAAAAAATTCTTGTTATACCATTGAATTTCTAACTAATTCTATCACTATAACAAGCAGGAACCATCAGCTGAACCATCACTGGCTGCCTCTTAGTTTGAGTGCCTGCTATGCAGATGTTTTGCTACAAGCAGGAAAGACGATTATAGTAGTACATTGCTCCTACAGAGCTGGAAGGAAAGAAGAGGTAACAACCATTTCTCTTGTCTATCACATTCATTTCTGTCATAGGAGTCACCTAATACAAAAACTGGTTCTGGTGTTTTTTTTTTCTTTTCTTTCAATTTATAGATGCATATGAGAGCTGAGTGGTTTTTGTATGTGTGTATGTGCAACCAAACAGTGAACAGGACAGATAAAATACTCTGCTGCTTCACTTGTCTATGATTACCTGCCACGCCATTAAAAAATTATTGGCCAACAAAGGTCTGTATTTACATCGTGAAAAAAATCTTGATAGAGAAAATGAGCAATGGCCAACCTTGCAGGCATGTTACATACCTAAATCTCCCTAGGTAATTGGCAAAGGTGACCACTAAGGATGATGCTAGTTCAAAATTACTGTGCGACATAAAGAGTGGCTACTTTAAGTTATGTAGTAACAAAAATCAGATTTAGAACACCTATCAAGTACTGTGAATGAATGTCAAAATGCAATTTGTTGGTCATGTTTTAGACATGCTTAAAGACTGGCATCCAAAAATTGCACATTGGATCCTAGAGGAAACAAAGCCAGCCTTGGAAAACCTAGCACCAAACATTGAAGGAAGATCTGAAGATTAATGTCTCTTTGGATGAAGCTAAAGATGTTGCGAATGATCAGAATTGCTGGAAATCATTTACTGCTCAATGTGCTCTGCACAGGACATGATGGTGATGGTGATGGTGATGATGATGATGACTCAAAATCTCAAATGCTGACACAAGCTGTGAACATGGCAATTCTTGTTTCTGGGTTTTGTATATCTACTTATCTACCTACCTACCTATCCATCCATCCATCCATCTATCCTATTTCTAAATCATCCATCTTCCTTCAGAGAAGGGTCCTGGCAGTGTATTTGTAGCATTTTGTATGAAGCTAGATGTTTCCATGATGAAAAGTATATATCAAATCCCACAAGTCAAGATACTCAAGAGCCTTCAGAAATGGAGCAGCATATAAAATAATGTATACATTAGCAAGTTTTACATAAATAAAAATAATCATTTCCAATTAAAGGTTTCTTATAGGCCTAAACATAATCCTCAATTTCACACTGTAAAACAAATATACTGTAATTATATTTGTTTATTAGGCATTTCTTCAAACTAAGGAGTGTTGCAGACAACATCCAAATGCAGCAATTCTGAAGATTTCTTAAAGGGGTATGGCCATTGCCAGCAAATCCAAACAAAAGGATGTTCAAAATAGTTTCACAATAAATATAAAGAACTTTACTGCAAATGTCAGTTCTCAAATCTTTCTCAGCAATTTCTTCAGGGGCAAAATCAGTGTTTCCCTACCTTGGCAACTTTAAGGTGTGTGAATTTCAATGCCCAGAAATCCCCAGCCAGCATGTTTATTGGAGAGTTCTTGAATTCCACATATCATAAAATTGCTTAGGTTGGGAGAAACTGCCTTAGATTGAGAATATTTAGACATGGAAAGATCTTGGAAAAAAACAATTTATGCTATTGGAGAATGGAAAATTGCAGCAGTTTGCTAAGGGGAGATGGTTGATCAAAAGAAATCAAATTTTATTTTTGGGGTGGCACTCCCAAAATGTGCAAATAGCCAAGGAAGATGAGTCTGATTGATTGGGACAATTAAAACAAAACAGTATGTAACTCTTGTTTGAAGCATAATGCATCACATTTACGTGGATCAAAAATCTATGGGAATCTTTTTCAATGTCACTGCATCTCTGATCTATCAGTTTCTTTCTAGCTTATTTTTAATCTGTTCTAGTCATTAATAGTTACCCATCTCTCCTCTGGAATTAGAACTGAGTAAGGATCCACCAAATGAGAGTGGGGCAGGACAGCAAGGAGATGAATTCTGCAGCTTTCCAACACCTATTGGACCATGTCTTTCATTCTTAACTGCTAGTCCTGCTTAATGATTGATCAGATTTGGGTTCCAATAGTGTTGGACACACCACAGGTTTCTGGCTTACAATCTGTCTATCCTCTACATTATTTGTGAGGTCTGACTTATTCTCATCCCAAATTGGGGGGGGGGGGAAACAGAGTTCAGGAAACAGAATCATTCTTGCATCAAAACTTGTTGCCAAGATGGTATTTTCCTACTAATAAAAATGTGTTATTTGTAATTGATGTTATTCAGTTATGAATTTAGAAAGATGGACTTTCTACATTAGATATCATAAAAAGATATCTGGTGGATAAAGCAAGAACCACATTCTAAAATATTTTCACATGACTCAAAAGCCTTATTAAAAAAAAATCTCTTTTCCAAGAACCACCACCATCTGATCTACAGACATCTAACAAACATGTAGCTGTTAGAAGAGACACATAAACCCTTTTGATTGCTCAGAATCAGGGTTGCTGTTTCATTCATTTATGTCTTTTATCAGACTTACTTCTGAACTTCAAACAACTTGAGACATAGCATCGAGCAGGTGAAACTTTTTTTGTTCAATAAAGTTATCTCTTTGGATTCTTTGCTCAAAGAATGCAGCTACTCTTGGGTCACGAAAAGCTGCTCCCCAGAATTAGAGGATCCTTTCACTAGGGACCTGTACCAGAAAGAGGAAATGGGCAATTGTTCCCCTTGGTCAAGAAGAAGATACAATCTGAGCCTAGATACCTTTGGTTCCAAACCAAAAATTCCAATTACTTTTGGACAGAAAATTCAAAACAAGAAAGGGGGCAGGGCAAGGCTGTAGATACATGGCCTGTATCTTGCAGGAAAAGACAAGGTTAGGGATACACAGTATGGGGACCAGATAATTTTTTTGTTTCGTTTCTTTGTCCGATGAGTGGTTCCAATAAAGAAATATGCTTATCCCCCCGCCCACAAATACCTTTCCCCCAAAGACTCTGCAAACACTACGATTGTCTAGTGCCGGAAAAGTACAACATGGGAAATTACCAATTTATACTTTTGTGTTCTGTGATCATCCCATGTGGTTGCATTAAAAAGGCAATGCAGCATCCTGAGAAATATCCCTTTAGTATAGAACTATTACTTTTGCAACTTTAAGCCTTTTCATTCTAAAATGGAAATATAAACAGTAGATGAAGCTGCAGAAGCTAGGGATAATGCAAGAAGTGAACAACAATTTCAGCTCCTCCAAATTTCCCACCTCCTACTTATTCCTTTGTTAACAGGATTTGTCTCTACTAAATAATAAAATAAGTCTATTTATGTATTTATGCTACAACTGTGCAATTTTTTAAAAAATCTAGTTGTGGAAAATATGGCACATAATATTTGGATTACTTATGATCAAACTTGTTTCTGTATGATTTTCCTTCTTGACAAAACTTCTGCATAAGTTACTACGAAGAAAAATATGGTTTTCCTGAAATCTATAGCATTTCATGGCAGCTGTTTTGGTTTGCACACTCAAAGCCAAGAAAATAGGAATCTCATGAGTTCATAAAACAGACAAACATACACCCCCACTCTTAAAACCATCTCTTTTGGAATATCTGTCAGAGGTTTTGACACATTACAGACAATTTATCAAGGAGAAATAATATCTCTCGCTTTCCAAAGTTAAATAAAAATATACTGTTACATTCTCCCTCTGCTTTGACTTCCAAATAATAATTTATTGGAGCACTGTCACTCCAATTCATTGCCAAATGTTCATATTCAAATTGAAGAAGAGAGAAAAGGGAAGTTTTCTCTACCTCTGGTTCCATTTTTCAACCAGCATAGATTCAGATGGATATAAACCAGGAACCATCGGACTTATACTTTAGCACCCACCCTTAGTGGAATTCATATGGAAAGAATAGCAAGAGAAGAGGAAATTTATTTAGTCCAGTGTAATACACGAGCCTTGATCTTATCCTGTTGGATATCAACTTTTGCCCATAATAGTTCAACAGTGATCACAATATTGTTTGGATTGTTAACTATGTCAGCTTGACTTTGTCCAGTGAAACCTTAAGATGATCCCTTTCTTCAGTCTGCTTATCTGCATTCGTTCTTAAATCTTAGCCAACTGTAGCTAAATCTAGCTACCCTTAGCTAAATGTAGCTACCCCAGTCCAAATGCTGGATCCTGATCTGATTTTGGCTTGCTCAAGACACCAATCTGACTCATTGCCTATAATTCACAAAAAGTGCTCCAGTTCTTGCCAACAGTCTTTTGGATTAGTACTACAATGTTGTAGAACTTCAATTGCTCAAAAGTTTTATGTTTTTATTTATTTAGTTTGTAAACATTGTTAAGTGAGGACCAGAAGAAATGCCACACCAAGTCATATGTATCCTACATTCATACAAAAATCAATACAAATATTTCAAAACAACATGTATCTGCATGCCTCATTCCCTGGCCTCCTCCCCCCCAACCCCCTAGTTTTTACTGTCTGGTACAGACTCATAATCCAGATCACAGATCACAATGAAAAGAAAGGGAAAAAAAACCCACTAGTTTCTCCAACACAGCATCTTTTGCAAACTACCCCCAAAGTAACAGCTTTTCTTTTAAAGAATATTTTAGAAATTAGATATGGATTTCCAACAAATCCCCATCATGCATACAGAGCTCAGCTATCTGGGAAGAAACACACGTCTTCAAGTATATTATAGCCTTCTCGTTCTTTTTTTTTTGCTGTTGTAATTGATGTAAATAATACCAACAAGTCCAAAGTCAGGGGCCATGATTTCGCTGTTTGGAAAGAACAGCGGGAAAGAAAGAAAGAAAGAAACAAAAAAAGAAAGAAAGAAAGAAAGAAAGAAAGGAAGGAAGGAAGGAAGGAAGAAAGAAAGAAAGAAAGAAAGAAAGAAAGAAAGAAAGAAAGAAAG
>BLBF01000063.1:1906553-1924220 GCA_015471245.1 Laticauda colubrina
AAAGAAAGAAAGAAAGAAAGAAAGAAAGAAAGAAAGAAAGAAAGAAAAAGAAAGAAAGAAAGAAAGAAAGAAAGGGTGTGTGTGAGATATATATAGAGAAAAAGAGGAGGGAGGGAGGGAGGGAGGAAGGGAGGAAGGAAGGAAGGAAGGAAGGAACGAAGGAAGGAAGGAAGGAAGGAAGGAAGGAAGGGCAATCTTTAAAATCCCTCTATCATCTTACATTAGCTTGTTTTTTTCAGCAAACACAGAACCATCACAAGTCAAAAGCCACATTTTCCCAGCATAAAACGGAATAGATCTCATCCTTTCCTTGCTCTGAAAAATCAGCAAAATATTGATTCAAATAAATTTAACCCCAAACCAAAAGGGTCCCCACTTCATTCCCCCAAGTGTTTAAAGTTGATGCCCTCCTTTGGGCACTTGTAGACTTTTCCAGTTGCATTTCCACCTTTCCTCCCAGATTCCTTTGTGCAACTCTACCAGACCTCCACCCTGACATTTCCTGGGCTGGCCCTTATGAGAAAGCTCCACTGGGTGGGGTGGATTTTTTTTATTTTTTATTTATTTTATTTTTTATTTTTATGTAATCCTCTCTAGGCTGTTTTTCATTTCAGACGTTGAGTCACATTAGCCAAAGCTACTGCAAAGGCCTGCACCGCTGAAAATGGATATTGAAAGTCCAAGATATAGGCATTGCCATCAATCCGTCCAAACTGCATGACCTGAAAGATTGGGGGAGGAGAGGAGGAGAAGAAGAATAAAATTAGCAGCTGAAGAGAAAGAGTAAATAATAAGTCAGATGAATAGAAAGTGGGCCATTAAAGGAAGGAGAAGCTCACAATCCTTTGCCTTCTACCAAGTATTATATTTAAATTTATTACATTGTTGTGCTGCCTTACCTGGTTTATAAGTAACTTGAGACAGCAAACATACCTAATGCTTCTTCCTTATCCTATTTCCCCTTCCCCCCAACAATAACACTATGAGGTGGATCGGGCTAAGAAAAAAAGTGATTGGCCCAAATCATCCAACTGGCTTGGAATGAATTTCTGCTAGCATTGCTAAGGCTTTCAAAAAGATAGGCCTTTGGCAGCCATATGAGCACTAGGTTCTTCAATGGATTCAAAGAACTATTCTGGACTCAACCATGGCTTACTGATTATGTCAAAACTGAACTTGCACACACTGCTAAATCATAAAACATTGTTCACCAATCTCCAGATTGTGGATTTGAGTTCCAGAACTCCCCGGCCAAATGTGAACTTGTGCTAAGAAATCTGGGAGTTGAATTCTACATATCTGGAAGTGGAACTATGACAGGATTCCCATACCACATTAACCCAAAGTCAACCAAACCGTATTAGTCATTTTATTTATAGTCATTTGTTTTCATTTTAAATTTTGAAGCACTTTACAATAAAAGTGTTCTATTTCAGTCAAGTGTGGAACACATTTTAAAAAGCAAAACAGTATAATTTCTCTCCTTTTAGGAAAAAAAGAACACTGGCTTAATTTTGAAAACCACTTGATGTTCTATTACTAGTATGTAATACAGAAGCTCTTATTAAGTGAGAAAAAACAACAGTCAAAATTTCATATCGTATACTTTCTTAACACTCTGTTCACACTGTTGTTTTTTTAGCAGAAATGTTTATATGCCAGACTGGTGTCAAGTCTTCATTATGTAAATTATGCAATTTGCATCAGTCCCATCTTGTCTCCTGTTGAGTTATAGGAAAGCTATAAACAATTGGCTTTTTAAAAGAGACTCCTGGAAAGAGATAAAGTGTAAACTGGGGGTCACCATTATGGTTGCTTAATATTGCTCAACAATCATAGTTTCCTTTGACTTGCTCCTATGAGGATCTGTTTATGTTTATGAGGATGTTTTGTTATTTTAATCTACTTACTGGGAAAAAAAGTTTGCTCTTTGGAGGGGAGCAACAATAGAGACTCAGTATTATCAATAAATCTGATATGAATAAAGCAAATTATTTGTGCTTATGATATCATAATGCAAGAGATGCTAGTGTGGTGTTACTTACAGGCCATAAGAATTTCTAGTAATTTGGCTTGATGATTTTTATTACTGAAAATATCCGGGAAAAAAATAAACAGTTGTCTTACCTTCCGTTCTTCTCCTGGAACAAAACATATTTATTTTTACATAGTTTCAAGCCTTTCATGCTGTCCAAAAGTGGCAGGTATCTCAAAAAGAACTGTAAACTGAATTTCTGGTCTCCAATTATTGCTCCAATTATTATTGCATCTTGGTAGGCCTAATTAGCAAGGCTAATCATGTGGAATATCAAAAGTTGAATCGTGTGGAATGTCAAAAGTTAAAAGGCTAGAGAGGTTCCTTAGCCATGATCCACGTTTATTCCCATCAGTACTTAAACTCCTGTCTAACTTCTAGTACAAATCTCACCACAGTATCAGCATTACATCTACCGTGTGTGTGTGTGTGTGTGTGTGTGTGTGTGTGTGTGTGTCTTTGTGTGTGTGTCTTTGTGTGTGTGTCTTTGTGTGTGTGTGTGTGTGTCAGTAGTGGGAACTAACTTAGTCGCTACCGGTTCGGTGGTGATTTTGTGTACGCGCACATGTGCACCTCGAACAATCCAATCAACTGAGAGGATGAAGAAATGAAAATCTAGGAGCAACCCTCCCACTCTCCCATGCGCTTTTCTGTCTTTTAGTCTTTCAGCTGATTGTCGGAGGCTTTTTTCCTCCTCTCAGCTGATCAGAGGTCCTTTTTTTACTACTGAACTGGTCCGAACCAGAGTGTGTGTGTGTGTGTCTGACATACATGTGAAACAAAAAAGGTTTTCCATTTTCTCTTGGTTAGCTTACCTGTCTTCCTTCCAGCTCAATCTGGAAGTTCTTTGCAGATTCTTGAGTCACCCTCCCTCCAAAGTCCAGCTGATAGACCTGGGTTGCCTCATTCCACAAAGGCTGTTTATTTGCCATCACATACACAAAGCCCTGGTTTCCCAGCCGCCCATCTTCCTTCTCGTTTGCTTTCCGACATTTAAATTCATCCAGTTCACTGGCTGTCCTCAAGTTCCTTTTAGTTTTCCACCCCTTTTTACTCCCTTGGCTCTGATTCATCAGTTCATCCCCGCTAATAAACAATTCAGGCTCACTTTCTGAGCTGTCCTGAAATTCATTCATCTTGTTCAGTTTTTTTGACTTCAGCTGATCTTTCTGGCTCTTGAGTTTTTTCTTTTCCCTGCCCAATCTTGGGCTGGCTATCAGGGAATTGAAGTCAGTCAATGTGGTCCTGGCCTCCTTCTTGACTTTTCCCTCTGTGATAGCCTGCATATTTCCTTCATCCGCCCGGCTATCCAGGCGCTTGCGATTCTTCTTCCCAAACTTATCTGTCCTCTGAGAAATGGGACTTTCAGTCAAGGAGAGCACTTCTTGGAAGTTATCTGCTGTCTCGGCCATCACATCAGAGCCCACATGACCCGGAGATTCTACAGGCGGTGGAGACATAACAGATTTGTCCACCACCAGAAGCGCCTTGGGTGGCAGAACATTCTGGGTACTCTGGACAGAAGGTGGGCATGTGCTATAGGAATTCCATGGATGCAAGGCCATTGGTGGCAGCTGTAAACTTGAACAAGTACTATTTCCAGGATACATGGGAGGCAAAGGGCAGTATGAGAGGTTTGAGGGATAGGTTGGCTGAAGAAGAACAGATGGCTCCTGTTGTACAATTTGGGATGGGGCCAGAGCATCTTTGGGAGAGCAGGGCACCTGCATTCCTTGAAGAGGAGGAGGTGGAGGAATACTATAATTTCCCAAATATGGTGCTCCAACACCATAACTCATCTGGAAAGTGGCAGTGGGACTGGTTGGAGATTTGGGGGAAATAAAGGTTGCTCGGGATATATCCAAATGTTGAGCTTGGCCAATGACTAGAGGGTTGGATTTACCAGGGTTGGGCAAAGTACTATGAGCTGTCCTTTCTTGAGGAACCCATATCTCCTCGCTCACAATAGGTTCCCACTGATAGGGAGGTGGCCTTTTTACAGCAATGTTAGGTTCTGCCATGGCTACAGGGATGTGGCGTGCTGATTTCTCCACAGGGCAGTGTTGAGAAAGAGCCTCATCCTCCATGAAGGCAGAGTTTACGTAATCAGTCCGCTCCCGAGAATTGTCAAGTGGGTTCAGTAAATTGTAAGAGGATTGGGAGGCCAAAGGCGATGTACTAGCTGAGTGTGCAATGACTGAATTGTGCTGAGAGCTGCTCCCCGTGGTTACATCAGGCCTCATAGTGCTGAGGCCTGATGTGCCGTTGCTTGCGTTGATATTACTGATGTTCCCATTTCCATTGTTTGTATTGCTGGCGCCATTGTTCGTGTTGCTGCTGCACTGGCTGCATGTGTACAGGGCAGTTGGCACTCGCTGCTGGTACTGTGCTCCCACAACATTGCTCTTCAGTTTCAGTGGGAACTGCAAAGTGGCCCTCTGGCTGTCCACCAACTGAGCCATTTTCAGGGCTGCCTCCCTGCTATTTCTCCGCAGTGTAGCATGGATGATGCTATTGTCCAACCTCTGCGTGATGCCCCGGCCTTGAGCTAGCTGGGCTGCAATATCTGGATAAGGGGGTGGATCCCCTGTTGGAATGGAGTAACGTGGAACTGTGAGCCTGTTCAAGGTGGCACTAGTGCATGGCTGCTGAATCTTCTTCTCTGATGAAGTAATCCGTAAAGTGGCCGAACTGCCTGGCCCAGGCAGAGTGTATGTGTTCTGAGCACACACCATCCGGGTTCGAGGGCGGCACACCTCCTCGACATTCCCACTGCTGTCGAAAGTGGTGATTCTCTCATAGCCAAGAGGGGTTTGGTAATGGGCTGCTGAATATAGAGACAAATCACCTTTTTTCAAACAGAGATCTACTGGAGGTTGTGGAGGTACTGGAGGAGGAGGAGGTGGTGGTGGAGCCGTGGTAGGAGCTGCAGGTATGGTTCCGGGGTATGGAGGTGGAGGGTTTATTTTGTTCAGTTGAATTTCTTGGGCAGTGCTGAAGACAGCTGTGTCTCCTTCCGCCACCTGGGGAATGGGACGCAGAGCTTTAGCTTTTTGGAGGTGTTCATGGTCTCTGTCCCCATCTCTGTGGTCCACAACTGACATCTGGATGGCATTCTGGGGTGGCAAGGGTAACTGAGGAGGGACCTGGAGGATACGTCCCATTTCTACTCCTCCAAAGATCACTTGGCCCGGGCTAGAGTATCTGCTTGGGATCGGATAATGGACTGCATTATCAGCCACGTGGTCTGCTCCTGCCACAGCTGTTGTCTGATTTGCGAGGACATCCAGTTGCACATTCTGATTAGCAAGCAAAGACTGCACTAAGCCTATGCTCTGAGTTGGTGACATTGCTTGTGCTGAACTGTGAATAGGAGCAATTGGGATGTTTACAGTGCAAGGTGGATTGTTCTCAGGAACTCCTGATGCTCCAGTCACTGTCATATAAACACATAGCATTATATTATGATGTTGAAGTTCTTTTTAATTCTCAATAGATACATTAGACTTATAGTATCAGATTTATAGTATAGTTTACAGGATATCCTATCCTTGTCATCTCTAGAATTATTGTTGTTAATCTAACACTTAGCAAATACTTTGACTTACTCCACCTTTGAATTTACACCACTACTCAAATGAATGCATCTGTGTGATATCATCTTTTTACGAGCAGCAAATCAAATAACCATCAAATATGCTTTGCATTCTTCCTGCAAAGCATCTTTACCCCCAATCACAACCAATATCCTGGTCTAAAAGGAATCTTGGTTGCCTTGTTGCTAATTAACTGGTTAAAAAAAGGATAATGTGAATTTGCTCCACAGAGAAGAATTGAATATTAATAAATCCTTATCAACGATTACCTACTGTTCTTTTATAGCGTAAATAAAGGATGAAGAATTTGACTAGAAATGAGTAGTTCCCAGGCTCCAGTGAACCAGTATGTTAATAAAACAATATACCTTCTTCCCAAAGTGATCAAAAGAATGGCTAACTATTTAACAACTCATAAACATAGGAACAAGCTTCCTAGTATTCAAACCTTGGAGTGCTGACATCCATAAAGGCTTTGATTTCTATGTGCTGCTGTGGAAAAATCTATGTGTATAAGGCTTCCACTTGTCTAATAAAGAAACTAAATTATATTTGTGAGCCATCTGCCAAGTAAGCCAACCTCTGAATAAATGCTTACGTGACTAAAGAGCCAAGATTTACAGATCAGGCTGGTATGAAACCAGACAGTCTATTTAGGTAAAATTAGGCTCTTTGATGTAAATTTAATAAAGTGAGTAGTCATATAATAAATTTTTATTTTTATTATTAGAGCCAAGCAATTATAAAAACCTATATATAATTTGAAGATTGCAAATGTACCTTTTCACCACTTTAATCTCAATAATCTTTAAAGAATAGAGTTGTGCTAGAAATGAATAAATGCTACCCTTAAAGACATGTGAATATTATTTGAAGAAAAAAACACTGTTTTTTCCCTTCCTAGTTTCAGTTGTATGTTGATGAGGTCTTCAATAATCTGAAATGATGGGGTATCCAATTTATATAGCATATAAATATTCCTTTCTATAAAAGCAAGATCTCATCCTATTTGGGCATGAAAAAAATAAGACGCACAAAAATCTAAAAGTTCCTGGCAATATTGTTGCTTAATCACTGGATAATTTGGGAGGAATTGTGTTTAATCAAGGCATATTGATTTTATCATTATGAAATGCTATTATCTTTTCCAGGTCTGAGTAATTGTGATTGCAAATCATTTTATCATATTAAAATCTAGCCTTAGAAAATTTGCAAATTCGTACATGATTAAATTCCCAGTTCCTAAAATGGCTGTAAAGTTCCCAAAAATCCTAATTAGCAATAGTTAGATCTCATTGGAATCCAGTTCATGCATAAATAATAACCAAGTCAATTAATTAACAGCATACTCACATAGTATATAGATTAGTTATTATTTATGCTTCCTGCCAAACTTTCTTTGTCCTCTTGGGTTAGTTCTTAATGTTGTTATTCAGAACATTATAAGAACTAGAAACTCCACTAGACTTATCTAGCATATCTCCAGCTTTATATTCCTTATAGGATCTTGGCAAGACAAACTAGAAAGAAATGACAAAGTCTTGGATATTGCCAAGAATTCAAGTTCTGTCAAATTCCATAATTGATAGATGCCTTGTACATCATCATCCAGTTCTTGAGGCTCTCCCATTTCCCAGCCTTCATCAGATCTCTCAGCCCAATAAGCAACATAAAAGCAAGAGGTTGATAATGGGAGGAATTATCTACACTGGTCAGGATTCAGTAAAGGCTTCTTAGGATCCGTTAAGTACCTGATGGAAGCACTAAAATAGATAATCAGTTTTGGAGTCCATGGCCTTGTTACAAATTCCACAGCAAGGAGTATGCTCACAATGTCTCTTTATGATTGTCCTTATACATGCTTTAAATCATGTTAATACCCTGTTTCTCCAACAATACGGCCTCCCCCAATAGGAAGTCCCAGCATGTTTTATAGGCATGAAATGAAATTAAGCCCCTCCCCCCAAATTAAGGCCTATATTTTAGGCCTGTTATATTAAAATATGCAAAATGGGGGGGAATGGTGGCTTGTCATTAGGAAGTACTTTTGTTGCACACCCGGATATGGTGCTGCCTGTGTTGACCCCAATACGAAGTGCCCCATCAACGCCGAGGTCAATATCCAAGCTGTCGCCGCCCGCCCGAAGATGCAAGGGGGGGGGAGCTAAGTCACCCCTGAAAAGACAGCCCAGCCATTTTTTCAGGGCTCAAAAAAAAAAAAAAAAAAGACCCGGCTTTATTATATGAGAAACATGGTAGAATTGTGTATCCCAAGCTCTTTATTTCCAGCAGAACCCCAGTTTGTAAAGGAAGTAAATATTCAAGTCAAATCTCACCTGGCAAATCATCTTCATCTTCACTAAAAACATTGGGATTGAAAACAGGTAGGTTGATATAATCAGTGGAAATCTTCCGCACTTCTGGGAGATAAATGGTCATTTGCCTTGGCTGAAGATGCAACAAGCTGGTTTTATAGATAACTGCAGAAAGGATGACAAAAGAGGGAGGAAATAGAAACCAAAAATGCAAAGATGATGGAAAAATTCAGGCCATGCAGAGACTTAATGAATTAACAATCACTACACTTCTGATTTGGATGATGTGGACTTGTGAGTAATTCAACAGGAACTGAAAGTGTCACCCAGAAGCCTCTAGAGATTTTGAAGAATCCTTTCAGATCAGGAAAAGCACAGGATCGGGCCTCCCACCCAGCCCTGCGCTTGTCTCTTCTTTATCCTCTCAGCTGATTGGTGCTGCAGGCTTCAGCTGGTGTGTGGAAAGCTGTGTGCACGCGTTAGGTACGCGCATGCACTATCACCAAACCGGTAGTGGAATAGGTAGCATCCCACTGCTGATTCATATTAACTTCATCACTTAACGTTTGATCATGGGAATTATCTCTTCCTGCCGAAATACAGCAACTGGCATCAAAACACAGACAAGACAGAACAGGACAAATCCCTGAGTAAATCTGGACAACTTCATTATCATTTTTTAATGCAACCAGACATTTCTGTTCTAAAATGTTTTTGTTGTCTGTTCCATTAGACTTTTACTATTTCTAAAAAAAAAAAATGTGTGTGTCTTTTTCTCAAAAAACAAGCAACTCTGTATCCACATCTGATTAGGAAGAAATTGAAATGAAGGAAAAGTTCAAGACTAAATTTTACCTGCACCGAGATTGGTTGGTAGGAATGCAGCCAAGCCTACAATTTTAAATTTGGTGCCCCAGATATTTGATGTGACCTGAGCAAGGTAATTGTGCTGCAATGAAAAGACGTAAGAAAAATAAGCTTACAAAGGATCATTTTAGAGTCTTTATAGACATTATTTTAATCAGGATCCAATCTGAGTCAGTCACTGGGATGAGAGATTTATTATTCCAAGCTTTTGGACTTGTACTAGAGCTTACCTTCAGGAAATTTCCCTCTCTCCAAAATAGGTGCACTGGGCTGATCAATGCATGGTATTTATGTGGTGCTTGGCTGTGTGTGTAGCCTTTTAGTTGTTAACTGTTTTAATTATTTCAATCAGCCCTATAAGACTGATTGGCATTATTATTTCCAGAATGTAAATGGGGCCAATGAGGAACAGTGGCTTGTCTCAAGCCACCTTATGAAACTGAAGATGAAATTGTGTTAGATCAGGTATCAGATTAGAAACCATTATCTAAATGGACATTTCACCCACTGGGACCTAGTTCAAAACAAGGAAGGTTTTGTGGGCATTCTTCATTGAAGATTATTGACTAATTTATCGTATTGGGCCAGTGTGAGCTGATTGACAGATGTAATTTTGACTTCCAAGTCTAGGTCAGAGAAAGTGTGATTGACCCAAAGTCATCCAACCAGCACCCATGTTTAAGAAAGAATATAACTCCAGCCTCCCCACTTCTAGTCCTTCTTAAGCATTCTTGAGGTACATTTGAACTTATTGGCCACCCAACTCCAGTAGACTCTAGGCCCATGTTGGCAAACCTATGGCATGCGTGCCATGGGTGTAACGCAGAGCCATTTGTGCGGGCACACGAGCCCCAGCCAAACTTACCTGCACTGCACATGCACGTGCCTCCCAGCTGATTTTCGGCCCATTTGAGGCTGTTTTTTTGCCCTCCTAGAGGCTCAAGAAAAGCCTCTGCAGCCTTGGGAGGCTGAAAAACGGGTCTTCCAGAAATACTTGAAGTGCCCATTTTCAGCCTCTGGAGGGCCTCTGGAGCTTAAGGGAGGCTGTTTTCACCCTCCTAGAGGCTTGAGAGAAGCCTCTGCAGCCTTGGGAGGTCGAAAAACGGGCCCTCTGGAAATACCAGAAGTGCTGAAATGGGCCCATTTTCAGCTTCCTGAGGCTGCAGAGGCTCCCCCCAAGCCTCTGGGAGGGCGAAAACAGGCTCAAACGAGCCAAAAATCAGCTGGGAGGCACGCGCATGTGCAGTGCATGTAAGGTAGCGGTGCAGGGGTGTTGTGCATGCATGCACAGGGGGTGGCTGCATTGCATTGTGGGTGCCAGCACGAGCAGACGCACTTTCGGCACACCACAACAAAAAGGTACGCATCACTGCTCTAGGCTGATATAATGCTGCTAAGTAGACAAATAGATAGCCATGAGATACCTGAGTGATGTCTTCTAAAGGAAATTCTCTACGAGTTAAGCTAGGTGATCCTATGGAGGGCTTCCTTATTGGCAATCTAGGAGATCTTGATATCTCCTGAGCAGCTCGTGATAACTTCGGAGATTTGCGAGCTTCTATATTAATTCTGCAAATAAAATTTCAAAGTTACTTATGCACAAATAGATATGCTTTGCCTCTTTACAACAAAATAGTATGTTGATCTATGGCCTGTTAATATGATCAGCAAGGTATAGGTGGTTCTCAACTACAACAATTCACTTAGCGAACATTCTAAGTTGTAACGCCACTGAAAAATGTGACTTATGACCATTTCTAACACTTGTGATCATTGTTGCATCCCCATGATCACGTGATTTACATTCAGATGCTTGACAGCTGATTCACACTTATGACAGCTGCAGTGTGCTGGGGTCATGTGATCCCCTTTTGTGACCTTTTGACAAGTAAAGTCAATGGGGAAACCAGATTCACATAACAACCATGTTACTAATTTAACAACTGCAGTAATTCGCTTAACAAATGTGGTGAGAAAAGACATAAAATCGAGTAAAACTCACTTATCAAATTTCTCACTTAGCAACAGAAATTTTGGGCTCAATTGTAGTTGCAAGTTGAGAACTCTGGAAGCAAAGAAAGAACAAAATTCCTCCTTTTTTCCTTTCCTTTCTCTCAGCAAAAGGATACATGCCTAGATTCACATTTTCTACCATCACAAGGGATTTTATTTTTCTGGTAAGCAAAGTTGTACATATGTTTCTGTACAAATATGGATGTGTTCATGATGGAAGAAGAATTGGAGGGAGATTACTTATAGATATCCTAAGGTAGGGGTATCAAACTCAAGGCCCCGCAGGGCCGCCCTAGAAATAGCAAAGGACTGGCCTGCAGTGCCTCTGCTAGGGAAAATGGAACTCGGGAGGGCCAGGCTCCTTTTTTGCTGGCAGAGTGCTCAGACTACCACAGGTACCCCGACATGAGTGACATCAATCTGGCCAAGCCCACCTCAGCCACATCCACCCCGGCCCCCAGAGGTCAAACACAACTGGGGTGGCACCTATTCGCTAGAACCGGTTGTTAACATTCTAAGCAGTTCGGAGAACTGGTTGTTAGAAGAAACTACTGGCCTAATCCTGTAAGGAAGGCAGGAAGGAAACATTCTGGTGTTGCTTACAGAAACTGCCTCTGTTAACCCTTATTACGTTCTTGGCAGGACTAGATTTCCTGTCTCAGGAACCTCTCTGGAATTTTTTTCCCCTCCTTTACTGGTACTTTGCTTGTGTGGAATGACCATTTAAAGTTACAATGGCACTGAAAAAAGGGATTTATGACCATTTTTCACATTTGCACTGTTGCTGCATCCCCACAGTCATGAGAGGCCAGGCGAGGAGATGCATGCCAAATTTGTGAGTGATATTGAGTTGGCCACTACCAGCCAAAAACATGACCACCAAGCCACACCCACCAACTTAGCCACGCCCACAGAACCAATTGTTAAAAAATTTGAATCCCACTTCTGAACGCAACCCTGATGCGGCCTTCAATGAAATCGAGTTTGACACCCCTGCCCTAAGTGCTATGTGCTACTGACTTTAGCAGGAGTTTTTCATACAAAGAAAGTAGTTAACAGCATTTTTTTTTATTTCTGGGAGAACATTCAGGTTCAAATCCAGAATGGTTTTATGCCTACCTATCGAACACGAGCATCAGGTTTAATATTCTGTGAAAATTATTCTCAGGTCTACAGGGGTTAGGAGAGGTTTAGGGCAATGTTCTGCAACAGGAACCTTATGGCTTGAAATACTGAATTTTCAAGAAGGATAATGCCCTAATTTGCCCTTTTCAAAATAACTGATCCGGAACCACTCAGTTCAGCCCAATACAGATCAACAAAACTATAAAGGTCAGTAAACAGAGAGGAAAAATTTCCTCACAGAAGAAAATTATTCAAGGAGCAGAACGGAATCAACTGCAAAATAGAAACTCTCTTGGCAATACTGATGAACTGGGCAATCGATTTACCAAATTAAGAGCAAAGAAAGAAAAAGAAAAGTGCCTGGAAAAGAACAAAAAACTTGGCAAGTACCTGGTCAAATTTTACGTTTCATCAAACATCTGAAACTGTTCAATATCAGAGAAAAAAAAAATTGGTATTCACTTTATGCAAGGCTTGGCACTGATTTGAAGAATGTTTGATAACAAACCTGGGAATCATGGCTACTTTACTCTGGTACTTAACCACAAAAAAGAATTCTCAGGTACTTATCAAGCTTTATATAGAAAAAAAAAACAGCATTTCTTAGATGGCCAGTTTCTTATGTGCTAAGAGTATTAGGACAGTATTCTAATTTTATGGGACAATATCTTTTCATATTCATATACATAAAAATACATATACAGATGGATATGTATTTATGTACATGAATATGATTAATAAATTCATATTCATATACATAAGATGGGAGAAAGAATACCTGGGAAGTTTGGGTGATTTACTAGCACGAGTGATTTTGGGAGATTTTTTCCCAGCCCAGTCATCACTCAGTTCAATATCGCTGGAATCAGAACAGTTGCAGCTATCAATCATGGCAGAAATCAAGCTGTTTCCATAGATTTCATCTATTATATAAAAGGGAAAAAAGGAAGACAGAAATATTCACAAATCAGATCCCAATTATAACTCAGCCATCTCTAGCTTATTCTATAAGTAGTAGCTGCTATATAACTACAATATGGAATACTCTGAAATCAAACTAATAATGTCCAGTTATCTGAATTGACAAGCATTTCTACAAAATTGAAACAAAAAAATGCTCTGAGCAGTTTAAATATCCCCTTGTTCCTCCTGTCAGGTCATAGAATATTATAAGAGACTACAATTTAAAAGACAAATTGAATAGCTGATAAGAGAAATAAATAGCATGATTGTTCTTAAGTAGGTGAACTAGTTTTATGGATTAGCAGAGGAAAAAAATTCTATGTCATTCTAAGGATTTGTTCCATGAACAAGATATGAAGTTTAAGGCTGATACTAGACTACAGCAGATTGATAGTAGAACTTCTGTGCATCTTAAAATGAAGTGTTTCTAATACAATATATTATATTTGCATAAGAAATCCATTCCCAACATGAAACTCTCACAACAGCTAGAACTGGAATCTAAGAACAGCCAACTCAAAACTCTGTACCTGCTTTTCCATCTGTTTTAGGATCCATGATGACAAACTCAGGCCTGAGTTTACTAATTCGACGACCTTTCAAGATAGGCACCAGACCACCCAAATATTCTAAATACAACGTATAGCAAGGACCTCCAACTTCTGGATCATCTTCTGTCCGCTTCATTGTACAGTGAAGCCTTTCATTGCCAGATGTTGGGTAACTAACAAAATCTCGCATGTTATTAGGGTCTGGGATAGGAGGCTGGGTTAAATGTAGAATAAATAAAAAAAGTCATACCATTCATTCTCTCACCACCTTTCTATCATTCAAGAAGACCTGCTCAATGTTACTCTGAATTTTGTGCATACTTCAAACTAATATGATTAAGCCTTTGACCTCATTCGGTTGTAATGAAAGCTTTGTTGTATGCAAAAGTGTAATATGCAGCAGTGATGTGAGATAAGTGGAGCTTTTTAAAGCAATTCCTGTAAAAGCCAAGCACAAGGGTTTTATGATTCATCCAAGAGATGAGCTACATAATGGTTATGCAGGTTACTAAACATTGCTTTGATTTCTTCTTATGAGACTTTGAATCCAGGCCAATGAATTCAGTGGAAATTGCTCTCAAATAAAAGCAAGGAATAGAAGTGGCAATTTTAACAGGAGGTCTTAGCCAGTGATATTATAATAGCTCCATAACAGGGAGGCCAACTTTCTGGTCTGGTTTTTGTGTGTGTGTGTGGAGGGGTATTTAAGGGGTAGAACTGATGTCTTCATTCAAGCCATAAATAATTTTGCCATTTGAACAGCAAGGGAAATAAATAAGTCTGATCTAAGTTATGTATTTTTAAAATCTCCCCCAACATACAAATAAGATTTTAAACATTAGATTCCTCTTTATCCCAGGAATGCTCTGAGGGTCAAAATATGGGTGCTTGTGAAATTTATACAGGGGTCACCCACCACCATTGTCAAAAATTGCTGCCTTAATCTATAATGTGATTCTGTACTTCATTTTTTAATGTCAGTCCCTTCTATAGTTTAGGCTAGACCTATCTTCCATTCTATACTATACTTACATGCCGTATTATTCTATACACACCCTAGGACTGATGATGTTACCTAGACTGGTAATGAAACATCTGTGAACAACCAAGCTCAGAGAGCACCAAGGACCCACATACTAATTTTGACAGGTTTATCACCCCACCATTTGTTTACCTTGATTGTTGGTGTAAAGGCAGTGGTTAGGTATGAACAAAGCCGAGGAGGCAGGGTTAATTTACTGATATCTTTGTCATCCCGCAAAGAGCTGGCAATTGTTTGTTGGCACAGGAGCTGTAAGCTGGACACTCGGTGCTCTACTCGGACAACATACAGGGCAGGGCCAGAAGCCATGAGCAGACGTGAGTCCCTATGACCCCAGCAAATTGAAATAATGGGGCGCTGTGTGGGAAAAAAAACTTATTTAGACTTTTCTCTATCAATGAATCATATTTTAAAGATTTTTCAGTAGGATGTATTTTATTGTCCACGTGCCTTTCCATATGACTCAAGCCTGATATGCATGTTCAAGTGTTTATATCTTTCCAAGACTCTATTACAATTATTAGGATAGAATATTAGTCCACAGCAGGGTCTCCACCCTTGTCAACTTTAAAACCTGTGGACTTCAACTCCCAGAATTCCTCAGCTGGCATCTTATCAAGCCTTCTTATCATTTCAATCTTTTCTCCATTTTATGAACAATAGTTAACTGTTGTGGTCCACTGGCAGCCTGTGGAGATGAGCAGAGTTGGACAGTGGGAGGAACATGGGCCAGTCCGGGAGTCTGGGGAAGGCTTGGACGAGGGATCTGTATCTGACACAGAGATGGGCCAGGGCCATCTGAGAGTTATGTGCAGACTCCTGAGTCTCCAGACTCTGACATCAGCAAGGCAGAGGAACAGGGGGAGCCTGTTCCCAGGGTGCGCTTGAGCAGAGCTGCTAGAAGGCAAAAACAGTTAAGACAAAAGAGGTGACTCGGGACTAAGACTTGGAGATGATTGGTCCTTCCCATAAGACATAAACGAGGATCAAAGGGACATGAACCTTTGCAGGAAGCAACTTTGTTCGTTCTGGTTGGTTTAAAATCTGAAGCTCCGTGTTGACTTTGTGCTCCGTTTGGCCTTGTACAGCTAATTGGCAATTTAGTCATTGGCAGAATTTCAAGGGAGATAAAGGTGGATGCTTGTCAAGCTTATCTCGAAAGACTGTGGCAGACTTCTGCTGAACTATTCATAAACTGTTTGGGACTTGTTACGGGCTGTGAATGCATATAATTCACAGTAGTTAAAATAAAACAAAAGGTTTTTGGGAATAGCGTGTGATTCTTACTGTCTCAGGAAGCCTTGGTCAGAACAGTTAACAATAGTTATTAGCAATAGTTAAATGAGTCACAATGATTCTGTGTAATTCGTAATTCAGTCATTCGTATTTGCACTGTCATTCTAGCAATTTTTCTATATTAGAATATATTTTGGGTTGTTTTTTTACCTTCTTCTTCAAATCATGTTCTTCGGCATAACTCTTACCTGTACAGGGGTCTCCAACGTGTAGATGTGTTCTCCATGAATATTGTAGAACTTGACGAGTGCGCTTTTCAGAAAAGAAGCAGTGGTAAGTTCAGCCAGTTGGCTTAGTTTTTCCATGCCTGCTACAGCCAGCAAGTCTCCTTGTGTGCACCACTGAGCCACTACATCTAAAGCCACAAAACAGCAGAAACTTAGCAAATAGATCCTCTCAGAGGTGCCTACATTTATCCTAGACTCATCTGCTCCACAGGAATGTTTAAGAGGGCTGCCACTAATTAAGAAATAAGCAAAACAGCACATGAATGAACATTATGAAATTAACAGCAACAGTCCATCCTCCCTAATTATTCTTCCTGTCTTATCCTACATGTTGAGATAAGCCTTTCAAACACAATTTTTGGGACAATTTTTGAAGTATTTTACTTGACAGAAAGGCAGGATTCAGGCATCATGCGATTCATAAGCCATGATTGCTAAACCACAGTAGTTGGGTTTCATGAATCAGGCTAGGCCACCTCCACATTGTGACCTTATGTTCGCATGAAGTAAAAGGATAATGGAAAAGATATAAATTCAACTTCATCTTCAGGTAAAGGTAAAGATTCCCTTTGCACATACGTGCTAGTCGTTTCCAGTTCTAGGGGGCGGTGCTCATCTTCGAAGACATCTCCATGATAATGTGGCTGGCATGACTAAACGTAGAAGGCGCACGGAACGCTGTTACCTTCCTAGCAAAGTGGTCCCTATTTTTCTACTTGCATTTTTACATGTTTTCGAACTGCTAGGTTGGCAGAAGCTGGGACAAGTAACGGGAGCTCACTCCGTTACGCGGCGCTCGGGATTTCTGATCGACAAACTCAGCTTCTTAGCCATTGAGCCACCACATCCCATTGACTTCATCTTAGTTACAGTTAATTAATTTGAAAAAGAACCCCTTTGTTAAGTTTTCCTTTTGACAGGTAGGTGTCACTACCGCTAGGAGAAAATATGCAGACAGTTACTGAGCTTCATGGGACAGATGCTGTCCAAGCAATCAAAAGTAAAGCAAACAAGAAATTTCCCTTTTGTACCTTTTAACCCTGAGCGGATGGTGGTGGGAGATAAGTCATCATAGTTGTTCATTAAGCTAATATCTCCTGATGTGAAGCTGACAGTGAGAAGCTGTTTGGTGTTCTGAACCAAGACTGGATATACTGCTGGACCATCTGCAAAGTAAAATTAGAAGAAGAAAAAATAGATGTTTCCAGTTCCACATTAAAGTCCTGATAGAACTTTAAGTGCAGACTTTCCAGAAATAAGCCCATTCTCCTTCCAGGATGGTCTATAATGTTAATGTCACAGTCTTAATACTGATCCCTCAATAAACCCATTGAAATCCAAGTTGTCTCTTCCTCGCCCCAGTGACTTCCTTATAGACTATAATCTCCATTAACCTCGCCCCATGCTGCATCAGGATATTGCCTTTATCACTAGGTTGGAGAAGACTGCCCCACTCCTCAGTTAGAGGCCTTGCTGCAAGCACTCCAAAGGGACCTCTACTTTCTTTTGGTCTATCTATTAATTGAGAAAATTCCCACATTTTGTAAAAACTAAACGTAACTTTGTTAAGCCTGGGTTCCCCAACCAGGATTAGGTAGACAAGCTAAACAGAATGTGCAGCGTTAGTCAGATAGGCA
>BLBF01000063.1:1939220-1973175 GCA_015471245.1 Laticauda colubrina
TTTGCACATTTTCACTGATTTTGAAAAACATATACTGCACAAGAGAGGTCACATGTGAAAAAAAATACACAGCCTGACTTAAGTCACAGCTTCATCCACTTTCACAGAAGTTTTCACAGGTTGTAATATAGACTTCATTTATACTGAATTTTGAAACTTAAATATATTCCAGTGGCTGTTCAAGGAAACTAAAGACATTGGGATTCTGACTTCTATAACACACTGTTCAATACTTTTTGTAGAAGCAACATTCATTATTTATTGCTAAAAATGCTGAAGGATTCTTCAAAGATCCTTTATGTCATTAGCAATGGTTAATTAACAGCACCAATAATTATTAGAGAGGCAACCTGGGGTAGTGCATCAGGCTAGACATTAGGAGACTATGAGTTCTAGTCCTACCTTGAAGTTATACTCTCTCTGCCCTTCTGCAAACCACTTCTGAAAAACCTTGCCAAGAAAGCTGCACTAGACCCAAGTGCACACACACACAAAATTATCAATTAATTGTTGTTGCTATTATTAGTTTGACATGTGTTCTCTTATTGTTTTGATAGATTGTTTTATTGCAATGTTTTGAACAAGCAGTGTATTTCATATTTGGGAGATCCTAATGACATAATGTAATCTTGTGCATTTTTCTCCAGGAGTGATAATAATAGGGTTTGTTTCTCGGTAAACATGAGAAATGTTTCACTGTGTATCTATCCAACCTTGGAAAGGAAAAAACAAATAAAGATATTAGCCTGAATCAATGCTTAGAGCTATAATTTTAGATCTACATCTATGCTCCCTTTTGAGTCATCCAACCCTACAGGGTCACTGACAATTCTATGTTATTCTGAATTCTCTGGGTACTGTATAATTAGCATGCTGGTAGTATTGTAACTGCCTTTCTTTGGGCCTGATAGGTAGGTAGAGGTGTATTCAAACAAGGTTTCTACTTTCTTAGTGACTTCTGCATTAAATAAGAGGTATTGACTCATGAGAGGTTTTTAATCATTATTTTTAACTGTACTGTACTAAGTAAGTAATTCTCCAAATGTGAGATAGGAAATACAGTACAGCTGCCAGAGGAGGTGGGAAAAGCCCATTCAGGACCACCAGGAGAAAGGCTTTTGCTCATAATCCAACTCTACTTCAGAAGTGGCTTTCTGTGAAAAACAATAAACTATTTTCTTTTGTGCTATTGTTTGGTTACAGATACAGGGTCAAAAAACTATAGAGGAATCTCTATTTTCTTCAGTTTACCCATCTGAGTATTTATTAGAAAACACAGGCTAGACTCCTCATACGTTTCACAGATCTATAGTAAGAAGTGAGGAAAAGACAAAGCATTCCTTCAGTCAGAAGGAATGAATCTTGTCCAAAAGGAGGAATGCTTTGTCTTTTCCTCACTTCTTACTATAGATCTGTGAAAAGTATGAGGAGTGTGAAACTTGCAACCCAAGTTCAAAGTTAGGACAGTTCTCCAGCTCCAAGTCACGACTCAATCAACAATCAGTGGGACATTCTAGAATACATTTAGTATGTGCAACAACCCAAGAGAATATAGCTTTACACTGTGCAGTTACAGTATATTCCAGAAACCTCTGCAGTATGTAATAAATTAGTTGATAAATTAGTTGATATGTCTAATCCATTTGTTTGGTGTGAAAAGATTTCTCAGATAAATTTGAAAACTATTGAACCAACAAGTGCACTAGCCATGCTGCTTGTTGCTAATTGCTCTTATTTTTAAAAAAACTAAATTTGTTCTTGCCCAGCACAGAGAACGATCCTCTCCTGTGATCAGAAAAAGATTTATAAACTTTATCAAATTCCAATCCAAGTGCATCCGTCAACATTCCATTTGCCACCTCGTCTCTCTCAAAATCCATTGCTTGGATTGGACTAAAGCTTTTTAAGCCCACCTTCTTAGTTCAAGAGAGAAAGAGATTTTTCTTCACATTTTGCACCTGATATGAGCTGCCGTTTCAAACAAACATGGGTGGTTGTTGATCCAGACAAATGTGGATGGCCAATGATCAGGTCTATTAAGTAAGAAGCATTCTTCTGGATTCACCCTCCAGTGCTATGCATATTCATTCAGCTGGAAATCCTACTCCAAGCAAATACTCCCTGAGTAAATGTGTACAGCTATGACTCCGTGTACATTTGTGCCGTTCCACTCATCTTCAAAAGTTAGATGAAGGAAGGAGACCTACTTGAAAATAAAACGGGACTAAATATATAAAAAAATTCCCCAACTTGGCACCCTTCAAACAGTAGATCAAATTGTAGTTCAATACATCTGAAGGACACCAGGGTTGGAATAAGTTGGAATACAGGGAGGTTTTCACACTGTGATAACATTCTTATATTTGTGGCTGAAGAAATTGCAGTTAAATATAAACAGTTAAAAGAAGGAAAAAGAATCCAAAAACTAGCTTTTCTTCTTTTTCATCTCATTAATCATATCGTGCAAGCTCATAAACTTCAAGCATGGAAGGAATGAGTATTCTCTGTTCCTATAATTCATAACGATTTAAAAGCCAACATTAAAATGTTTCAACATTCTAAATATAGAAAGAAAGTCATTTACTGTCGCCAATGCAGAATGTGAAACACTGGAATAATACATGCACAAAAGCACATCAGCAAACAGATATCATTATATTGAAATAACCAAAAAAAATGATACAAATAACAACATATACGCTTTCTACAATAATTCAAAATATGATGTGTTGGTATCTTTTATTAACACAGACAAGAAATCGTTTTGTTAAATCTGAACTTTCTAGACAACTCCATGTATTGGTCATAATGGAGCTACTCTTTACTAGAGCAATTTAACTTTTGCTGCTACTCTACACATATTAAACATACTGTCTAATTAATCACAAATGCTTTTTTCCTTCTCTGTGTTTATTTGCTCTTCTGTGTCGTAACAATTAAGACACTGTAGTTTACATTGGAAAAAATACTGTATTTGAAATTGCAGCCTACAAACCCACTTTGAACACAGGAAGAACAACCATCATAAATATGAATCAGTTGCCAAGCATTTGAATTTTGATCATGTGACCATGGAGATGTTGTAATGGTCATAAGTATGAAAAGCAATCATAACTCGCTTTTTTCAGTGCCATTGTCACTAAATGAACAGTTGTAAATTGAGGACCATCTGCACATATTTGTGTTGTGATGTCTGATGTAAGTATGTCAGTCATGGCATTTGCATGATAAGTATACCTATTTTCAAAGCTTTTAAAATAGCACCTGAGTCCACCAATATACTTGCTGGTTCACCTACGACTATGACATAATCTGCTGAGCTCAAAGATATCAAAGCACACAGCACTGAAGAAGATAGTATTGCCATGGCTTGACTAAATATGTTCACAACTCTCAAAAGACTTCAAACATTCTGAATAGATCAAGTTGATATATACAGGAAGGCTTATAAGCATACCATTTGTATTATCATGAAATACTTTTTTATTGCATTAGATACCCAAGAAAACCTAAACAGATCTAATGCCTTCCTGTTTGATGTATAGTAAAAATAAAAAATAACTACTGTTATTGTTACAGACCGCAATTTTTGCTTTTAGAGGGAAATTACCTGTTGATCATCAGGTGTCCATATGCCACAGGTGATCTGACTCTCCAGGTTAATCTCTGAAGACCAATGTCTTTGTCCACTGACCGATCCAACCAGCACAAATCCATCTCTGTATGATATAAGTGCTTGTGTTCCATCATGGCTCCATGTAAAATCGCTCACCTTAACATATAAGGATAGGCACTATTTTGACTAGATATTCCAGCCTTTTTTTAAAAGCACACAACATTGAAAAATAAACACAGGTTCAATCAATTCACATCTATATTTTCTGAGATCTCTAGTTCACAAGGTCATCAAATTTCTCTCATAAAAAGCCCACAAGTAAGGATCTTCAATGTCCATAATTTTGGCAATGCCATCATACTGTATCATTTTATAATTCAGGGTTTGTTTGTTTTTTTTAAAAAAAAACTCTACCTTGTATCCTACAGATTAAATTTGTCAAAAACAAAAGTTGACCTAAGTAGAACATGTAGATGTGTATTTAATCTTTTGAACTGAAATTTATGAGATTCAAAAATGGTTAACATTTAAGTATTTTAGGTTGCCTCAGTTTCAGGGCTGTCAAGCTCATGGCCTGCAGGCTGGATGCAACACGCGCTTGGCCACGCCCACCCCCATTTTAGCAAAGGGGGGGGGAAAGTCATGAATACATCACGTGATGACAGCATGATGCCACGAGTCTGACAACCCTGCTTTATCTTTTTAACATATGAAGATTACATTTAAACTTCATACTAAACTATAGTTTAACCATAATTTAATGAATTGATTGGGTTTGAACAAGGCACATGATAAGTATCCCTGCAATGTTCTGAGCTCAGGGCATCAGCCTATTACTTATTATTCTGGCTCTTCTATATATCCTTCAGGGAACAAGCATTACTGTTATGTCCAAGTTATAGGTATCTTATCCAGGGAGTTTAAATGGCACACTTAAATTGTTGATTAAACTATTCTGGAGAGCTGAATAGATATTGTTATATCTATAACAGTATATAACAGAATAACAGAATTGGAAGGGACCCTAAAGATCTTCTAATCCAACCCCCTGGCAGGAATCTATTTTTATTTTCTATCATGATGATGATTGCTTTATTGCCCTGCTTTATTGTTACTATTTATATAATTATTGGATTATAAGATTGTAGAGTGGATGTGTTAAGGTGTATTATATATTTTGTGTAACCCACAGAGAGTCTTGATTGTGGCAGCATAGAAATAAGTTTAATAAATAAATTAGTTTCGATATTGACAATTGGTATCCTGGTTTAGCAATTAGTTGTTATTCTACTATGCTAGAACCCATAGTCTAAATACCATGAGAAATAAAATGTACAAACTCACCCTAAGTGAGTTTACTAACATATGCTAGGATTAGCATCACAATTGAATGTAATGTTATTGTTACTTAGAATGATAACTACTTAAAACTCAAGTAATAAAAGTTTCATTGGTATTTCAATTATTGTTCAGAGAAAAGTTATCAATGACCTATAAGTAGATCTATATAGACAGAGTAGAAATAGCATAAGACTCCCATACACTCAGCCTCTTGCTCCATTTGTCCTTGTGGTAATTCACCCATAAGCATTTGTTTCTAGCATACTGTCTTTTTGCTACTTGCCTCAGGGTGAGCTATAGAAAATATGCTAATTTTACAGGCTTTTCACTTAAAACATTTCTCTTAACAATTCCATTTTCCTACTTTCCCCAGGCAGTTTTTCCCCCTTTATTTTCTTTTCAAAGTCAAGACAATTCCCATGACCAAACCAAGTGGTGTTTACTAACCTGTGCTCCACGATCATTCACAAGCTCCACAGACCATCTGCCTTCATACTGAATCCAAACAAATATTCCACCATCAGCATCACAAGTTGCCAGCTTCTGGAAGGGTTCATTCCATCGTACAAGAACCACCTAATATTTTAGAAAATACATTTTTTTCTCAAATTTTATTCTGCATGCCAACAGTTGATTAGAATTTCAATTATTATGAAGAGAATAAATAATACTATATTTTAAATTAAGATTACAAAAATTATAAATGTTCAACATAAACATTCTGCAACTGAAAAAGCAACTAAGAATAGTTCAACTCTCTCCAACACTTTAAAGTGGAAACTAAAGAACTTTTTAAAATATGTATCTTTTTTTCATCTCAATTATTTCTTCAGAGCTTTAATCAACTTCTTTTGTAAGTCCAATAAAAACTCCGTATTCAAGTAATTTTATGTGGGAGGGAAAAGGAAAGGGGGGAAAGAGAATGAAAAGTTTAAGACCAAAAAAAGAAAAATAGTTTGAAAAATAAGTATAATATTAGAAAGCAACAGAAGAGGGGAATACAGAAGAGAGAATTAGAAGTAAGAGAGACAAGGGGGTAAAAAGGGGAGGGAGAAGAAGAGAGGGAAGAAGGAAAGGAAAAGAAGTTACAAAGGACAGAAACAAGATATACAGAAGCAGGTCCTATTTAGAGATAATGGGTGAAAATTTATTTGAAAAAGGGATTCTGCAAAGGTACATAAGATAGTATTGTTATATTAGAAATAGAAATAATTTTAGAAAATTTGAAACAATGTCTGATTAAAATGATGGAAATGTTTTTTCATAAATAAATGAAATAAAACGAATGAGAGAATTGAATTAGGAAAGGATGGGAACATTTTAATTATTTAATGTTTTATAAAATATAAGTGAAGAGGAATAGGGGGAAAAAGTAATTATGGAAAGCTTATAAGTGTTCCCAAGGAAGTATGATATTTAATTGAAAAGAAATGCTAAAGAAGTTAAGATTTTAATGAATATTAATATTAATGATAGAACTGAATTGGAATGGAATGAGTGTTTTAATTACATATATTTATAATCTCTTTTTAAGAATATAGTGTGTATTTTAAGAAAGTATCAAGCAGAATTCGATTGGAAGTTATGTAGTATATTGAATGTTATAACCTCAAGGTATATATTGAAGGTTAAATAAGAGTTGAATGGATAAAATTATCCAGATACAAAGGTGTCATACTCCAATTAGTAACTACAGGAGAAAATTTGTTTAATGAGAAAAGATAATATGAAATTGAAACAGGACAGACAAAAGTATAAATATAATTATTTGAATTGAGATGAGTTAATCAAAATCAAATTAAGAAAATTAAAAGAGGAGAAAAACTATGTAGAAAATGTAAAATAGTAATAAGATATGAAACAGAACATAAAAATGAGCATGAAATTGAGTTTGTGTCTATATGAAGAAGTGTAACCCGGGACCGTGCTACTTTCAAAAAAATATGTTTTATTTGTATTATGTTTTTTTTGTGAAAACCCAAATAAAATTTTCAAAAAAAAAAAAGCCTTCTTATTCAAGTCAATTTCTTGGCTTGTCATTTATATTTCCACTTTAGATGTTTTCTGTTTCAGAGTCCATTTTTCAGCACTCCTGCAAATTCTTTATGTTCTGGTATTTCTAATTCAGGCAAAAATTGTTTTATATCTTTACCTTGTACATCTTCATGATGTTCTCTTTCACATCACCAATTTCTGCTTTAATGTCTTTGGGACATAATTTATTCATAGAAGCATGCATTATTGCTAAGATTAAAGCTACTATTTCTTGTTCCCATTCTTCAAAAATCTTCCCAAGTATTTTAAAGTTTTAAAGTGTTTTCTGTCATTTTGCAAGTTCCAAGGCTGACTAAAGAGTCACTTTCCCTTTCATCCTGGAATCATTAGTTCCTTCTAGTGTTTTATTTCTTAAATCATAAAGTCTCAAATTTCTGTTTGGACTTAGGACAGACTACCCAAATGGGTTCCCATGAAAATGTTATATATATAACTATTTCTAATATCTTATGTCAAAAATCCTAATATTCCATTTGTAATGGAATGAATGGACTACTTTGGAGAAAGCAGGGAAGAGATGCTGCCTATAAAACAGTCAAGAGAGTCAAGATCCCTGGCCTAGAGGCTTAATGGTAGAGAAGGAAGCTTAGGAAGGATCTGCCCTAATGGATCAAAAACTTTTAAAAGTGTTAATAGAAAGTTTATACTTTCCAAAATGTAAGGTTCTGTTAATGTAGCATTACCATAATTAGAAATTCATCTAGTTGTGTTTCCCATCTGACCTAACCGGGATAGCTGACTCCAAGTTTGTCTGGTCCTTTTATTTGTTTACAGATATTCCACACTTAACTCCCATAATTTGGACTGGAATCTCAGTTAAGCTTCTCTGCTCAATGACAGCAATCCCAGCAATCCTGGTTGTAGTCATTTAGGGATCTACTCTTTGGGTAGGCCAGAACAAGAAAACATCTCCACAGGAGGGCTGAAACTATTATATTGAGATTGGGTTTAATAATAGAATCTTGCAAGTCTGACTGAGATAAATGTGCAATGGAGGTATTGCTCCTACTTGGAACAGATGTGTCTAGATTAAGAGCTTAATTTAAGAATCATGGTGGCACAGTGGTTAGAATGCAATATTGCAAGCTAATTCTATTGACCTACCAGCTGCCAGCAGTTCAGCAGTTCGATCCTCACCGGCTCAAGGTTGACTCAGCCTTCCATCCTTCTGAGGTTGGTAAAATGAGGACCCAGATTGTTGGAAGCAATATACTGACTCTGTAAACCGCTTAGAAAGGGCTGTAAAGCCTGTGAAGCGGTATATAAGTGCTATTGCTATTGCTATTGCTAGATGATGGTTGTGATACCCACAAGCACTTCATGACAGATGACCAGTCCTTTCCCTGGTCATCCACTAGTTCAGGGAGTGGTAACTTCAATATGAAGATTATTTTCAATTACACATCTCTGTCCCAGGCCACATGGGAGAACTGGGAAAAACCATGAACAGATTTTTGGAGGCTGTCAGGATTGGATGGGGAAGTGTGTGCAGAAATGTAGAACTTACATCCTTTGACAAACATGCATTCCTCACAACAAAGTACTAACCTGTTACTATGGTAAGAAAGTTCCTGCCAGTTTTTGGAAATGTTACTAATTTAAAGAGTAGTCACCTGGCAAGCACCTCACCTATTTTCCTATCATGCATTCGACGGCATGCTTCAATGTAACAATATATTAGGCACCACCACCACCACCCCACCATCCCATTTTATTGTATCTGGAAGCTCATAACGGCATTCCTGCTTTATTATGAGCTGGATTTCACAATTTTGTCAGGAACTGAAAGTTATGCAGATTTATATCTGTCCTTGCTTTCAAGAGAAACCAGCCAACTATGGCAATGTCTTATAGCTGTATGAAGTGTTCTGCAAGTGGGTTGCAAATGCAGACTGAACAAAACCATTCTAGTTTTATATAATAAGTTCAAATGCTGAATTACTTTATAAACATAGTTTTTCCCTGTTACTCAATCTCTGCCCATTGGATGAAATGCTTGATCAAATCTGACAGCATATATCCAGAGCCTCTAGAACAGTATAATGAGAAACCTCGTGTAGCAAGATGAGAATTCAGCACATAGGTTGGGATTTGCTTTCGCGCTGGGCCAGTTCCAAAATATGATTCTAATTGAAAACCAAGAGCTTCCATTTCATCATTGACAAGGGTCCTGAAAGAAGAGTTTTTGATGTAAGAGTGAATAAAATGAATGAACATTTCGTTTCAAGACTCAATTTTCTTCAATAGAGACAGGCAGCACAGTAACTGTTATGGGAGTACTGCTCCCTACTGCTGAGTTTGGCTGAGGCTGTATATAAATGGGCAGTTGATGCTCAAGAAAGTACCAGAATTCCTATGGGGAATTCAGTGTGGCTTTCCACAAAGCTGTCACTCTCCTTTCCTCCATCCAAATAGCCTTTGATGCTTGTCAAAATCTTAAGTACAGACAATCACATTGGTCACAAAGGTACACTGTCAGGGCTTGTAACTTGTACACATGGCTTGTAACCCATTTGTAACATATGGATTTAAGTAGAGATTTGGTATTTCTATTTCTCACTAGCTTTTTTCAGTAATTGAATTGCTATTACTTAGCAATATCTTGGGAGGCATGTGTACATCTTCACCTGTTCACATGTTTTTCATTCTCTTTTTGTGAACTCCCGGCAATGTTTGACTGAGAAAAAAATCAATGCTAAAACAGAACCAAATATAGCCTAGAAACCCCAGCAGTGGAGTAGGCAATTCTATTATGTTCTAATACAGAGTAGCAAGTTCAGCTTAAGAAATAAATATAATACAGTATTTCAGGAGTCTAAAAACAAGAGAGTCCATTACCTCTAGTCATTATATACTCTCACTCTTACACAACTTTACCTTAACACGTCAAATATTCCTTAACAAATAACTCATGACACATCATAACACATGGTTGACCATAATGGAAATATTGCATGCAATCCTTCTTGCACATTTTGTTTTTACAGTCAAATGCTAAATTAATTATTTGTTGAGAAACACTCTTTTTGTCCTTATAAAAATTGCATGGGCTTTAAAATATGTTTTAAGATTTTTTCAGTTCTGTTGCTAGAATGTGGAATGAGCAGGTGAAAACTATACAAACGATCATTGAATCACAACAATGAAAACCCTCTCTAAAGATTTCTATATCTATTAAATATAAATCAGGAGCTATTCAGTTTTTCTGCTAATGTAGCATTATGGATAGAAAGATGAATAAAGGTTAACCAACATTTAAACTGCTTCTTAGTTGTAAAGGTCATCGATAAAACACCAATTACCATCTGTGATTGTTATTAAGACAGCATGGAAGAATCCCAAGCAGGTAACCCTAAGCCTCTTCTTGGAAAGGTTAAAAGCATAAAATACTAAATAAAATAATAATTAAGCTATAATACTTTTATATAATAAGTCCCGGGTTCATTTATGATACTGTCTGGAATACTATTTCCAGGTACATCAAAAACACGAATCTCTTTCCTCTACCAAAATTCTTCCATGCTGCTAAGCCTTTCATTGTCTATATGTTAGTATTTCATAAAGATTTTTAAAAAGCAACAGATAAATCGTGACAAAATTATGTCTTGTTTCTTTTTTTAAAAAAAAATCTCAGGACAGTTTTATTGCGTGATGTATCTTTAAACAATGAGGCCAATCTAATCCCTGCTATAGCCATCCATCACAATACTGTCTGTTTCACCAATTTGAATGCCTCTTTTTATATATAAAAGAATAACAGAAAACAGTGTTTCCCAGCCTTAACTGGAGATGGCAGAATTGAAATCTGGTATCATTAGTATGATCAGCTTATATGTTACCCATCAGCTAGGGGATAAAGTAGATAATTGTCCTCAGAAGTAGAAGCTGTTACCAGAGCACCAATCATTAACCTGTAGAAAATACTTAAGATAAAATGATCTACCTGGAAGTCAGTTTTATTATTGGATATTGAAGAAACGCAGCATATACAAAGCTCAAATTCCACATTATAAGCAGAATTCAGTCGAATCAGAAGCATTTCTCTTAATTGGGAGAATATATGAAGGTACATTAAAAAATATCTACTGAAACTAGTATACTATGAAGGCTTACTGAATCTTGAAGAAACAAAACTGAGGGGATGGTTCTGTAGGAAGTTAGCACCCACCCCTCTCCAAGAAAAAATATCCTAGGTAATATTAAAAAGGCAGAATATTTCCCCTAAAAAAGAGAAGAAACCAGGGGTGGGATTCAAATTTCATAACAACCGGTTCTGTGGGCATGGCCTAATTTGTAGGTGTGGCTTGGTGGTCATGTGACTGGGGGTGGGAGTGGCTTGATGATTGGGCCTGGCTATGTGGTCATATGACTGGGGTGGGCATGGCTATGTGGTCATATGACTGGGGTGGGCATGGCTATGTGGTCATGTGACTGGGATGGGCGTGGCCATGTGGCTGGCAACCCAAATTTAAGTGGTCCTCATATAATGACCAGGTGCTCGCTTAGTGGCTAGTTGCTTAGCATGATATAAGGATTAATGCAAATTGGAAAGGCAAAACTGCAGAGCTTGTGCACAAGTGATTTGTACCAACCAACATACTATGTAACTGAAGATGGTTTATGTTTTATGTTTTTGTTTATGTAAAACAAAAATAAAACACTTTTATTTAAAAAAAATCATTTATGCATGCATGCAACTTCTTGTTACATTGATGTTGCTATATATTGATTTAAGCAGAAACAGATAATGTATAACATCAATGTAACAAGAAGTTGCCTGTCTCCCTTTTGGTAAGTTTGGTAAGTTATGATTAATAAAAACAAAAACAGATAGTAAAAAAAAGAAATAAATACATAAATATAAAAAAGCAACTTATCAAAAAGAACACAGGAAAGTTGGCTAGCCAACTATGCTGGGGTCCTCCTCAGTCTTCTAGCTCGCTGCAGCAAGGCCGGCTAGCCCAGGTGTCGGCTCTCGATTGGGCTGGTGGCGGAGGTGGCAGGAGGAGGTGGGGGACCGGCCCAGCAGGACTTGCTACTTTGCCTCCTCACTACCAATCGGTGGTGGAAAGGCAAAGCAGCAACCATTGGGCTGCAGCAGGTGAGGAAAGGTAGTGGGCCGGTGGCCTAGCCATGATGGCGGCGGCCATATGGGAGAGGCAGCAGCGCCCATCCTGGGAGTCGGCTCTCGACCGGGCTGGGGGTGGGGGCGGCAGGAGGAGGTAGGGGACCAGGCCAGCAGCAGGAGTTGCTGCTTTGCCTCCTCACTACCAATCGGTGGTGGGAAGGCAAGGCAGCAACAATGGAGGGCTGCGGGTGAGGGAAGATGGGGCGGGCGACCGGGACTGGAAGTGGTAGGTAGGCGACCAGGTTGGAGGATTGTACTTACCGATCCATGTCTTCGGAGGCTGGTGGCGGGGTAGGCAGTCCGGGCAGGCAAGGATGATTAGCGGCGGTGGCGACTGGGGCTTGCGCTCACTCAGCAGGGCAGCAGAAGGCAGGCAGGGATGGACAGCTGGCTGGCTGGCTGGCCGGCTGGCTTGGCTGCTGCTGATGGTGTGAACGATGGCACCGTGCGGATAAATTTTTGTAATTAGCACACATGCGCTATAAGTAGGGGAAGGGTATGGAGGGCGGTGTAGAATGAGAAAGGGATGTTTGCGTGTGCGCAGTAAAAAATACCTGGGTTTTTTTTTAATGGGTTTTTTTAACTTTGGAGTGGCAGATAGGGGCGGGGCCGGGGCAGCAAAGGGAAGGGCGGGTGGGGGAGAATGCGGAAGGGATTTTCACGTGTGCACAGTAAAAAAAACCCTTTTTTAAAAAATGGTTTTTTTTTACTTTGGAGCGGCAGTTTGGGGCGGGGGGCGGGGCACTGAAGGGAGGGGCGGGTGGGGGAGAATGAGGAAGGGATTTTCATGCATGCGTAATAATAAAAACCAGATTTTGGCCCCGTAGGAGCAGCGGAGAGGGGCGGGGCCAATCAGGGGTCGGTTTTACCGGTTCTTAGAACTACTGGTGATGTTAACAACCGGTTCTATAGAACCGGTGCGAACCGGTAGAAAGCCACCCCTGGTAGAAACTCAGAAGCAGAAACTCACCTCAGAAGCAGAAGCTCACCCCCACTTTTGTTAATGGGTGGGCCATTAAGTCCTGGGTCAGAATATTTTACATAACAAAGATCTCCAGCAAAGAGCAATAATAGGAATTGCCAAAAGCCCTTTCATTACATCATCATCCAGCAAGGCTCAACCAAGCCTGGCACTCAGGACAGCCTACAGAGTTGCTCCTGCATGGCCCCATGGGAGTCTGACAATCAATCAGAACACAAGCTCCAATTCAAATCCCAACAGAGGGTATATAAGGGGTTTTCAGTATCTCAGCCAGCCCTTCTTTTCCTTCACCCAACATCTTGAAGCATGTGATCATCCTTTTCACTTTGGAGCTCCAAGTCATGTGATCCTGTCCACCATTAAACCATCTTTCCAAACAGCCTCCATGTTTCCAGTGTCTTTTTCCCCACTTGGAACTGAACCCAGAAGGATATTTCTTCCAACAGTTCCATGCGAGTGGTGGGGAAGCTTGTGTATGTAGCTCCATTTGTGTGAGCAGCAAACATACATGGCCACCAAACAAATGGAGCATGCACACCTGTGCATGCCTACTGCTTGTGTAAAAAGGGATGAGTGCACATGTGCTCCCCTGCCACTTTGGCTTGTTTCTGAAAGGCTCACAATCCTGTATTGTTGGGAACCCCTGCTTTAAACGGTGGAAAATCCAACTAACCACCTGATGTAAATGAATAGATGGATTTTTATTACTGTCATGCTGCTTCCCAAACACTACAGAACAGTGGTTCTCTTGACACCTCCCCACAAATAGGCAAAGCAAAGCAGTTAAATTGATTATAAATGAACTTCCAAATATATAATTTTTCAGCTATAAAGATCTGGCTCTCTTCTGAGTAGTTTTCTTTTTGCTTTCTGTTTTTGTGAATCTAGTATTAGATGCAAGAGTCATGTTCTTCATCTCTAAAATGAGGTAACTACCATATGGCTGCTTGCTAAGCTATAATTTCCCCTCCTTAAATGTTGACTGAGATTCTGGCAGCTTTTTAACCGTTTGATCTAAAATATAAACAAACAACTCCAGTAATCATCCATCTGGACTTTTTTTAAAAAACATGTGTGTTTTCTAAACCAAATACTCCATAGGCACATAGAGTAAGTGTGAAGCAAGATGGTTACAGCACATCTGATAATCCATTTGAAGAATAGGGAATATTATTGCCTTAAAGAAATTCCAGGGGACGTTTGACAGCATCTCTGGATCTGGGCCAGCACAGAAGCAGACATATCAGAGATGGCCATCTTCCCATCACTCCAATCACCCTGAACATTTCAGAAAAGAATAAACACAAGGCAAGGCTACATTACCAGAACCTCTACCAGAACCTGATGTCAGTATCAAGTAACCAGATGAGTTAACCAAATCATTGGAATCCAGACAAATATGGTAAATAGGTAATCATTAAAGCAAACTTCCCTTGAATTGAGTTTGCCTCCTAATGACTAATTGGGCAGATCCATATGGTTGACAAAAAGAAAGAAATTATTTACCATTTTCTTCTTCTGGATTTTTTTTTAAATAATAATTTCCCAATCTAGCCCGCAGTCCTGAGATTTTTCTGCTGAACTCTTGCCCAAATACTAATCTAGTCTGACCCGATTTAGTTTTTCAAAATCAGCTACTGTAAGAAGAACAATTTGTTATCAATTTTTAAAGCATAACACTAGAGGTCAGGTAAAATAGATGTGATTAGATGTTTTTTGTACATCTAAAAAAACAGATACGAAGGGGCACCCAAGTAGGAATGGAGCTGCTCCTATATCTGTGCTATTTTCTGTTATTAGCTGTAGGTGGTAAAATGTGTGTTTGATGCCTCCCTGTATTGCCAACTAATAGGAGCCTCAGTCAGGGAGACCTTGTTGTTGAATTTTATGCCTAAGGAATAAAAAAATAATCTAACCACAAAGCTTCCATAACATACTGTTCTGCGAATTCAATCCTTGATTAATTGGTGAAAGCTGTATCAGGGGAGCCTAAACGAAATCAACCCCGACTGTCCTTCAGAAGGACAGATACTGAAGCTGAAGCTCAAATACTTTGGCCACCAAGTGTGGTGTGTTCAATGTGTCTGTTCATGGAATTGCTTGTGGAGTGCAGGCTTCAATGAACTCAAGAGTGTGGCAGATGGTAGCATGGTAAATGATTTTTATGTTGTAGTGTCAGTGTGGGTGGAGATTAAGGATTGTGACTGGATCCTGGAAGAAAGGAGTCACTGGAAAAGACCCTGATGTTGGGAAAGGTAGAAGATAAAAGGAGAAGTGAACAGCAGAGTGTCAGGATTCTGGCAGTTACTCCAATTAAATCATGAACCTCGAGTCACACTCCCAAAACTAAAGAGGATTTATTAAAAGTTAACATTCCAGCATTTGCCTGGGCATAGTCAACTCTGAGATACGTAATTCACTGTTACCCCTTGACCCTGCTTTCCCACCACCACCCATTTGGGTGTATCATCCAACGAAACACGTCCATAGCCAAGAGTCGTCAATTATGCTCTCCAATTAGATTTTTGCATGGCAGAAGCTTCAGTCATGTAACCAGTCTTTGAAGAAAATATGAATGGAAAGTACTTTCAATTCCACACTCCTGCCTGCTCTTTGTAACTCCCGCCCCCCTTCTTTCTGTTGACAACTATAAAACATGTTTAAAAAATGTTTTATGAGTTGACACAGAGGATGAAATGATTAAGCCCTTGTCACACTGCACCAACGGATGCAAAGAGGATGTAAAACGGACAAAAAAGCTTGCCATCCGTTGGTTAACGCGATGTACTCATTGCCTCCGTTTTGCTTCCTCTCTATCCGTCCAGCATCCGTTTATGGACCTTTCATCCGCTCAGAAAATTTTGAGCTGCTCAAAACTTTTGTGCGGAAAATGTATCCAATGTGTCCGTTCTGCATCCGCGACGCATCCACTACGCATCCGTTCTGCATCCGTTACGCATCTGCTATATCCGCTAGGCATCCGCTGCACATCTGCTCAACTCGCATCCGCTCGGACACAGGGAGAAAGTGGAACGGACGCGGAACAGATGCGGAACGGATGCCTAACGGATGCAGCACGGAAACAAAGCATGTAAAACGGAAAAAACGTCCGCAGAGGGGACCTATCTCGGATATTAAGGATGTCTACAGGATGCCTAGAGGATGCCTAGAGGATGCAAAGGGACACCTATACTGCCTATAAAAAGGGGGAGAAACACATCTGGATCTCACTTTCAGACCAGCAGCCCTGCTGCAGACCTCTGCAGCCTTCATCTGACTCTGACTCTTCCACAGCATCCAGTCATGTCCACCGTGGATCGTAACACAGTCCTTTTGGCAGCCACCATCCTTCTGCAACAGTGCGAAGCCATCTACAGACTCTGTGAACTCTACTACGGGAAGAAAAAGGGGCAGCCAAGAAACGTCTGGGTACGAAGATGGTTTGCCAGAAGAGCAGAGGACGGACTGTACAACAAGCTGATGGTGGAGCTCAGGAACGAAGACACTCGTGCATTCCAAAACTTCATGAGGATGCCTCCAGCCATGTTTGACAAAGTTGTGCAGCGGCTGAGACCCAGGTTGACCAAGGCAAACACCAACTTCCAGCCCAGCTTGGAACCTGGGCTCAAGGTGGCACTCACTCTGCGCCACCTGGCCTCAGGGACCACCTACAGGAGCATGCAGTACGGCTGGAGGGTGCCACACAACACCATCAGCATTGTAGTCAGAGAAGTGGTGAAGGCCATCATCGAAGAATACAAGGAGGAGCTCCTCCAGTGCCCCTCCACTGAAGAAGAATGGAAGAAAGTTGCAGAGCAGTGGTATCAGAAGTGGAACTTCCCCCACACCATTGGAGCCATAGATGGGAAGCACGTGGCCTGCAAAGCTCCAGCCAAGTCGGGGTCCACTTATTTCAATTACAAGGGCTTCTTCAGCATCATCCTCTTCGCCATGGTCGATGCTGACTACAAGTTCATGTACATCGATGCTTCAGGCAACGGCTCATCTTCAGATGCCCAGGTATACAACGCCAGTCACCTCAAGGAGGAGCTGGAACGCAACCTCATCGTAGGCTTCCCAGATCCAGAACCCCTGCCCAACGACACACAAGATGTGCCCTACTTCATTGTGGGGGATGACGCCTTCTCCCTCACAACCTACCTCATGAAGCCCTACACCTCCAAATACCTCACCCGTGAAGAGAGGATCTTCAACTACAGGCTGTCCAGGGCAAGGCGGGTGGTGGAGAACACCTTTGGCATCCTGGCCAACAGGTTCCAGGTACTTCTCACCACCATGCAGCATCGCCCAGAGACCGTGAGGAGGATCATGGAAGCTTGCTGCATCCTGCACAATCTCATGCGCACCCGCTACCCAGTCTTGCAGAACAGGCTCGTGGACCTCCAGCAAGGCAATGGGGACATGGAGCCTGGGAAATGGAGGCAAGGGCGAAACCTGATAGACACTGAGGATGTGCAAGGCCCCAACAGAGCCTCACGTGAAGGGAAGAAGCAGCACAACCTCCTGAAACACTGTTGCAACTCCCCAGCTGGAGCAGTGGAGTGGCAAGACAGGATGATAGATGATTAATGGATGCTTCCTTGAGGCTGTCTCATCACACGGATGAGATTGGGCCATGTATGTTGGGTGGGCCTACAATGAACAGGGCATTTAATAAAGAGTTGTGTTTATGTTGACATGTGTGGATGATTGATTACATTGTTATTGATAATAAAGGGCCATAGGTGTGGCACCTGGGAGGGTGGACCATCCAGTCCCACTATGCTTGCACTGGAGGTTTATCTATCCCACAGCTATTACCCATTCCAAAGGTATCCCTGCCCATTCCACAGCTATCTCAACCCATCCCACTGCTATCTTAACCCATCCACAAGCATGCAAAGGCTTAAACCATTTCTAAAAGTTTCCACCAAGACTTTATTAAAAAAAAGAAATGAAGCAAGTGTATGAATCAAAAACAGACTTTATTAACAAGAAGGTATAAAACAAAAATGAGTCTCTGGCACTCAACTTGGTCGCTCAGTCTCAGGGGTGAAGGGTCCAGGTGCTGTGGAGGTGGCTGGTGCTGGAGTGCTTGTCATCAGCTCCTCCAAAAGCAGAAGCAGAAGAAGCCCCAGCCCCAGAAGAGCGAGCCCGTGCTGCAGAAGCCCCAGCAGAATCAGAGTGAGGGCCAGGGGGCGGGATGGTAGCCCTGTCCCTCTTGCAAGGGCTGGCAGCAGATGGCTGAGGCTTGCTGTGCTTCAGCATGGTTGTGGGGTTGCTGGCTGGCATGGAGGCTGTCAGGAACCAAGGCTGGCAGGAAGGCTGGCAGGGAGGCAGGCACCAAGGCTGGCAGGCAGGCAGGCACCAAGGCTTGCAGGAAGGCTGGCACCAAGGCTTGCAGGGAGGCAGACACCAAGGCTGTCAGGCAGGCAGGCACCAAGGCTGGCAGGAAGGCTGCCAGGCAGGCAGGCACCAAGACTGGCAGGCAGACTAGCTGGCAGCAAGGCTGGCAGGCAGGCAGACAGCAAGGCTGGCAGGGAGGCTGGCAGGCAGGCAGACAGCAAGGCTGGCAGGGAGGCTGGCAGCATGGCTTGCAGGCAGACATGCAGGCAGGACAGGCAAGGCAGTCGATGTGTCTGGAAGCACGTCTTTCCTCTGAATGGCGACCTGCTTCCGAGCTGCTTCCGTTATATCCTCAGAGCTGACGCAATGCATCCTCCCCGCATGCGCAATTAACGCTGTGCATCTGCTAGGCTTCCTCTGTGCATCTGCTGTGCATCCGCTTCATCCACTGTGCATCCACTGTGCATCCGCTGTATCCGTTCCACATCCGCTTTGCTGCAGCCCCCCGGAAGCCTAGCGGATGTGCCATCCGCTCCCATCCGCTGGGCTTCCATTCCACATCCACTTTCCATCTGCCCTGCGTCCTCCCCGCGTCCGTGTTATCCGCTCCGGTTATGCAAATTTTTGCCCCTTCTGAGAGCGGATAACAACGGATAGAACATTTTTCTCGTCCGTTGTGTCCGTTTTGCATCCGTTGGGCAGTGTGACAGGGCCTTTAGATAGTGTGGTTGATGCAGAGGGCATGAGTTTGGGCAGATACTGGGAAGCAGTGGAAAATAGGGTGGGCCTGGCGTGCTATGGTCCACGGGGTTGCAAAGAGTCAGACTTGACACAGTTACTGCACAACAACAAACATCATGAGGAAACGCTGTAATTTGTTGTCACTTGATTCTTGATTCTTTCTGTCCATCTTCACCTTAATCAATTTACCACATTTCCTTCTGTGATTAGGCACCTAAATAGTCAAAAACTGAAATCCATCATCCAGTAACTAATTTAGCAAGTGAAAGAAAATAACAGTTTCCCACTGTGAGTTCGATGTCACATCATAGTATGAAAACCTTCATGTTTCTTTTGCAAATCAAAGGAGAAACAAAGATAGACCAACTTACTCTCTAGAGTTACTGTTAAATTGACGAGAGAGAAAAACTATAATAGTTTTGCAATAGTTTTTTCCCCGCCAACACATTTTTTCTTTTACTGTGCACTCTACCGTATTTCATTTGTAATTTTGATGACATGAACGGATATAATTTGTCAATTTCTCATTTTGAAAATTATATGTGAAATGTATAATTATTCCTCACACCACTTAGCTTTTTAGCCTTGTGAGCAAATGCAGAAAATAAGAAAACCAATGAAGAAAAGTAATGCTTGTCTTTGCAACGGATTAGAATCTGTATTTTATCTAGGAGGAGAGCTTCATTCATTATAGAATGTCATCTGTAGAATCCAAGAGGAGAGCCTTTTCTTCATGACACCCCCATTGTAGAATATCAATCAGCATAGATCTGGAAGGGATCTTGAAGGTCTTCTAGTCCAACCCCCTTGCTCAAGCAGGAGACCCTATACCATTTCAGATAAGTGACTCTCCAGTCTCTTCTTAAAAACCTCCAGTGATGAAGCACTCACAGCTTCTGAAGACAAACCATTCCACTGATCAATTGTCTTCATTGTCAGGAAGTTTCTCCCTAATTCCAGGTTGCTTGATTAGTTTCCATGCATTGTTTCTTGTCCTGCCCTCTGGTGCTTTGGAACATAAGTTGACCCTTCCTGTTTGTGACAACCTCTCAAATACTGCTATCATATCCCCCCTTGTCCTTTTTTTCTCTAGACTAGCCAAACCCAAATAATTTCCCTCCCACTCTCCCAGGAAGTCAAATTAAACACAACCCTATTGACCTTTTGCAGGGTCTTAAAAAACCATGGCTATGCCACCATGGAAGTTTAATGAAAACCATAAAGGGATTTCACTGAGCAAAGATTTATTTTTAGACTCCAGTTGTGAACTTAATTGTATTTTTATATTTTTTTAATATGGCTTGATTGTCTTTTGTACTTTTTAAATAGCTGTAGGCAACCCAGTCGGGGACACGGTAGCTCAGTGGCTAAGACGCTGCGCTTGTCGATCAGAAAGGTTGGCAGTTTCGTGGTTCGAATCCCAAATGCCGCGAAATAGAGTGAGCTCCTGTTACTTGTCCCAGCTTCTGCCAACCTAGCAGTTCGAAAGCATGTAAAAATCCAGGTATAAAAATAGGGACCACTTTGGTGGGAAGGTAACAGTGTTTTGTGCGCCTTCAGCGTTTAGTCATGCCGGCCACATGAGCACGGAGACGTCTTTGGACAACACTGGCTCTTCGGCTTTGTAACGAAGATGAGCACTGCCCCTAGAATCAGAAATGATCAACACGTATGTGTGAGGGAAACCTTTACCGAAAGCCCATGTCACACAGCACTAACAGATGGAAAGAGGATGTAAAACGGAGAGAAACACTTGCCATCTGTTGGTTAACGCGATGCTTCCGTTCTGTACTCACTGCGTCCGTTTTTCATCCTCTCTATCCGTCCAGCATTCGTCTATTGACATTTCATCCGCTCAAAAAGTTTTGAGCTGCACAAAACTTTTTGAGTGGAAAATGTATCCAACGCGTCCATTCTACATCCACTACGCATACGGGGAACATCCGTTCTACATCCGTTGTCATCCGTTACGCATCCGCTATATCCGCTAGGCATCCGCTGCGCATCCGTGCAACTCGCATCCGCTCCAGCGGAAAACGGACACAGGGAGGACGCGAAAGGGAGGCGGAACAGACACGCAGCATTAGTAACATGGACGGAGAAAGGATGAAAGCGGATGCAGCTCGCATACAAAGCATTAAAATGGAAAAAACGTTCGCAGAGGGGACATATCTCGGATATTTAGGATGTCTGCAGGATGCCTAGAGGATGCAAAAGGACACCGAGCGGAAAACCTATATTTCCTATAAAAAGGGGGAGAATTCACCTGGATCTCACTTTCAGTCCAGCAGCCCTGCTGTGCAGACCTCTGCAGCCTTCATCTGGCTCTTGCTCTTCCACAGCATCCAGTCATCTCCACCATGGATCGTCACACACTCCTTTTGGTAGCCACCATTGTTCTAAAACAATGTGAAGCCATCTACAGGCTCTTTCACCTGTTCTATCCGAAGAAAAGGAGGCGGCCAAGAAGTGTCTGGGTCCGAAGATGGATCGCCACAAGAGCAGAGTATGGACTGTACAACAAGCTGATGGTGGAGCTCAGGAACGAAGACCCTCGTGCATTCCAGAACTTCATGAGGATGCCGCCAGCTATGTTTGACAAAGTTGTGCAGCGGCTGAGACCCAGGTTGACCAAGGCAAACACCAACTTCCGGCCCAGCCTGGACCCTGGGCTCAAGGTGGCACTAACTCTGCGCCACCTGGCCTCAGGGACCATGTACAGGAGCATGCAGTACGGCTGGAGAGTGCCACACAACACCATCAGCATTGTGGTCAGAGAAGTGGTGCAGGCCATCATCGAAGAATACCGGGAGGAGCTCCTCCAGTGCCCCTCCACTGAAGAAGGCTGGAAGAAAGTTGCAGAGCAGTGGTATCAGAAGTGGAACTTCCCACACACCATTGGAGCCATAGATGGCAAGCACGTGGCCTGCAAAGCTCCAGCCAAGTCAGAGTCCACTTACCCAGTCCCACTATGCTTGCACTGGAGGTTTATCTATCCCACAGCTATTACCCATCCCACAGGTATCCTAACCCATCCCACAGCTATTACCCATCCCAAAGGTATCCCTGCCCATCCCACAGCTATTACCCATCCCAAAGGTATCCCTGCCCATCCCACTGCTATCCTTACCCATCCAACAAGCATGCAAAGTCTTAAACCATTTCTAAAAGTTTCCACCAAGACTTTATTTAATAAAATAAATGAAGCAAGTGTGTGAAGCAAAGATAATCTTTATTAATAAAAAGCTGTAAAATCGAAATGACCCAAGTGTCCCAAGCAAAGATAAAGTCAACAGGTAGCCACCCAGTCTCTGGCACTCTTCTCAGTCACTCTGAGGCATGCCCATAGTCTCAGGGGTGAAGGGTCCAGGTGCTGTGGAGGTGGCTGCTGCTGGAGTGCTGGTCTGAGGCGCCATTGGGGTGCCTGGCCTCAAGAGGACAACAGGAGATGGTGTGTGGAGGAAGCTCTCAGAGAGCTGGCTCTGTCCTGTGATGTTGAGAGCCCCTTCCTCCAGGATATGGGGTGTCAGCCTCAATACCAATGACAGATGTTCTGAGGCCGGGTTTGGCTGTGGGGTGGAGGAAGGAGGAGTGTAGTGGGGCTGTCTGGTCTGCAGGTGAGTGAGGCAAGGCATGGGTGGCATCTGTGGCATGGGTGGCATCTGTGGCGTGGGTGGCATCGGTGGCGTCAGTGGCATCGATGGCACCGGTGGCGTACGATGTACCTATGCCTGGACTGGGAAGGGCTGCCTGTGCTGCTGGAGCTCCTGGTAGCCGTAGCCTTGGTAGATGAGGGCCTGTGGAAAGCCTTGGAAGGGCAGTGACATCACCTGGGGTGAAGGAGCTGACCTGGACTGGGTGGGAGCAGGCTCAGCTGGGTCTGGAGGGTTGTGAAGAAGACCGGTGATCCTGTCCTTTATCACCTGGTACTGTGATTCGGACATGTCCATGAGGGTCTGGTTGACGTAAGTGAGGAAGGGCTTGCGGTTGGAGGATGGTATGTCAGTGTGTACCAGCTGAGAGAGGAGATCCATGCTGCTTCTGATGGTGTCCCTGATCTCCAGCAGGACAGTGTGGCTCTGCCCCTCCTGTCTGCCTCTCTGACTGCTTTCTGTGGAGGTGAAGCTGGGGGTGGATGTGGGTTGGTCTCTGGTGGAAGTGCCCTCTCCTTGCTCCCACTGTGACTGGGGGTCCTCCACACGCTCCGCCACGGGGAGTGCAGCTGTCGGGGGGGTCTCCGTCGTGGCACACTCCACAGATACCTGCCTGGACACAGGAGCTGACTCTTGGCCAGAAGAGGACTGGCTCTCTGTGGGCTGCCTGAGAGAGAGGGTTGTCAGAGGGGCTGCTCCTCAGTGGCGGATCTCACCCTCCAAGAAGCTGCACTTGGCCATCACGTAGGTCTCTCGGTCCATCAGCTTGACCGCGGCCTGGCCAGATTTCTTGAGGTGCAGCTTCCCGTACCAGGTGTGCATGTGCTTCCACCAGCCGAGGAGGAACTCTGAAGTGTAGTCCAGGATTTCCGCCTTCTCTCTCCAAGCCGCCTGCTTCCACTTGGTGTCTCAATAGAGCCTGTGTCCCTTCCGCCAAAGATACTCGTTCTCCCGCAGCCATTCCAGCACCTCATCCTCATGTTCCTCTTCGATGGAGTATTGCCTCCTCTCCCATTCTCGTTCTCGCATATGCCTCTTCCTCCCTCTGGCAGGGCCATCTGGGCCCTCATCAGAGGGGCTTCGAGGTTGTCGGGGCTGCTCCACCACACCACCACCAGCAGTACCAGCAACAACAGTAGCAGCAAAAGCAGGACCAGCAGGACCAGCAGCACCAGGATCATCAGCAGCAGAGTAAGCACCAGCAGCACCAGCAGGACCAGGAGCACCAGAAGGACCAGCAGGACCAGGAGCACCAGCAGCACCAGGAGCAACAGCAGGACCAGCAGGACCAGGAGCAGCACCAGCAGAGTAAGCACCAGCAGAAGCATCAGCACCAGGAGCAGCGCCAGCAGAGTAAGCACCAGCAGAAGCACCAGCACCAGGAACAGCGCCAGCAGAAGCCCCAGCACCAGAAGAGTCAGCCCGAGCAGCAGAAGCCCCAGCAGAAGCAGAGTCAGGGCCTGGGGGTGGGATGGTGGCCCTGTCCTTCTTGCCAGGGCTGGCAGAAGATGGCACAGGCTTCCTCTTCTTCCCCATGGTTGTTGGCTGGAGCTGTGTCTGGCAGCAGGTCTTTCCTCTGAATGGTGACCTGCTTGCGAGCTGCATCCCTTTATATCAGCGGGGCTGATGCAATGCATCCTCCCCGCATGCGCAGTGAACGCTTTGCATCCGCTAGGCATCCGCTAGGCTTCCGCTCTGCATCCGCTTTATCCACTCGGCATCCGCTCTGCATCCATTCCTTCCGTTGCACGTCCGCTTCGCTGTGCTCCCCCAGAAGCCCCGCATATGTGCCATCCGCTTCCATCCGCTAGGCTTCCGTGGAGCATCCGCTTTCCATCCTGGCTACGTCCTCCTCCCGTCCGTTCCTTTACATTGTTGTCCGCTCTGCTTATGCAAATTTGGGGCACTTTTGAGAGCGGATAACAACGGATGGAACATTTTCTCATCCGCTGTGTCCTTTTTACATACGATTTGCATCCGTCGGCCTATGTGACAGGCCCTTAAGTAACCCAGAGGCTCTATAAATTGAATAAAGAAATATATGGAGAGAATTTTTTCCTCGAAAAGCTCTGTGCTTCACCTCAACCCTATAACACGGACAAAAATCATTTCAGCCATAATACAGAGTTGTTGATAAAAGGTAGCAGGGCTGGGTGATGCATTGCATTCAATTCCAAAAAGGGTTGGACTATGTGGGGCTGTAAACATAGCATCTTGCTACAAGTCTTAACACCATTCACGCTTTTTCTGAAGAATAGGAAGAATAACGTGGCAGCATTGAAAAATAATCATGCAGCTGCTTGAAAGAGTTGCAGACATGCAGGTGCTATGTTTGTGCTCTCAAATGTACCGAGGCAAATTATTTTGAAAATTATTTTAATGGGTAATCCTCAGATTATGGCAGCAAATGGTGATCAGGATTGCGGTTGCTAAGTGATGTGGTTATAAAAGATGGTATCACATGCTAGCATCGCAATGCAATTCTGACAGTCCTGATTGCTGCCATAACACAGAGATGTGCGGGTCATTAAGCAAGAACTGGAGAGAGTCTAAGGTAAGAGGTGCTGCAGGCAGGCAGGGAGGGGTTTGAGAAGCCCTGTGCAGCCTGCACATAAGTCAAGAAAGGCTGGAGGAGAGCTTTGGAAAGCCAAAGAAGGCTGCATGTGGGCAGGAGGTTTGCTGCAAGTGGGAGAAACTTACTGGAGTGATTTGCAAACCTCCCAACCTGTAATGCATTCTCCATTGACTTTGCTTGTGGGAAACCAGCAGAGAAGGTCACAAATAGTGATCGTGTGATCTTAGCTGCCTGTGATATAATTGCAAGCCAGGCACCAGAGTATCCACATTGTGATCACATGACCGCAAGGATGCTGTGATGACTGGAACTTCAGAAACCAGTTGTGTGTCCATTGTTTTTTTCAGCACCACCGTAACTTTGCATGGTTGCTGAACAAATGGACATAAGCCAAGGACCATCTGTATAAGTTTGAAGTGCTACCCAGCTGTAAAAGGATTTTTTAAATAGGAGATGGAATGATGATTCAGTAAGGGATGAACGTCCACAATATCAAACAATTTATCTAGAATACTTTACACCCCTTCATTTTTCCCCTTCATTTTTGCATTCCTCATTGCTATGCTCCTCTTTGTAAAAGGAAACAGGAACTGACTGCTTGTTAACAAATCACATATCGTTCCATAAGAAATCCTACTCATATTTTAACATTTCTGTCACCAGCTATTCTTGCACCCTCGCTATTTTTAACATTTTCACAGCAATTATGACTTCCTTTTCATCATTTGTATTGGCTTCTACAAATTACTGAGTTTGTTCCATCTTCGCTTTTCCACATATCACTATTTATCCCCATACAAATGTCTAAAATAGTCCTTTCTACATTATCTCTCTTTGGTTTCCTTCCAAATCATGTGATCACTTTTATTATTCACCCTGCTAGATATTTGCTTAATTCTCTTCACTCTCTTCCCCAACAATTTGCTGTTCCCCCTGCCACAGCTCTGCATTTTCTTTGACTCTTTTAAACTTAACCATTCCTTGATTGCTTTGATTAAATCCTTTCCAATCATCTGTACAATGAATCTCTCGTGTTTTGCAGCATTCATTCTTTCCTATACATTTATTTTCTTTATTCATCAATGGTGATGAATATCAAGAAGATGATCTTTTCACTTGCATCATCTGGACCAGGTTTTTGACTTTTCATAAAGGACAGATCTTCCTTATTTTATGATATTTTTCCTTCAAAGAGCTCAAATGCCTCTTTAACTAGGAAATAAATTGGCTTATGACTGGATAATCATGGATGGATAATCAAACGCCATCATTTGCTGAATTGCGGAGCTGATCTTGACCGGCCTCAGGCAACAATTCATCTATTTAGCCAAAGCAACCCTAATATTTCATTTACCTTGTATGCACCTATACTGATCTCATTTTCTTTGTTAATTGCCTGTTAGTATTCAACCCCTACTCCTCTTGGTTACCATACACAACAGCTGTTATTGGTTTCTGTTACAAGATATTTTGTAAAACAGACCGTAGCATTGCAGAAAATCTGCTAGCATTTTAAAAGTGTTTCTGCAATGCATATTGTTTTCCATTTTTGCAGCAAAATCATTTTTTCAAATATATTTTTGAAAAAAAACAAACATTATATCAGCATAACCGCACTTAAATTTATATAAGACCCTTCTACCATCAAAAATAAGATACCCTGTAACCTTCATAAATGTTGTATTCAATACTCAGATTAGCTGCTTTGACCAAATTTAAAAAATGATGAATAAAATAAATTTAAGAAGTTTTATAAGAACTTAAGATTTAATTGATCAGTACCATACCCCTTGATCAAGAGATTAATTGGACTTGAACAGGACTTAAAAATGTAAGGACTCCCAGATGTCAGCATACCATTGAGATGTTCTGTTAAAACTCTGCCTGTGAACCTTTGAGAACAAAAACTACATTGATTGTATGGATAACCATTTAGTAAGTGTATACTCATTAATCATGTGACCACTGTCAAAACATTTGTAAATATGTATAGTTTTATATCAGACATCATAAAACTGGCCAGTGCTAATTATTTACAAATAGGCTATTAGAGAGTGACTCTTTTTTAAAATGATCTATTAAGATTAACTAGTTTATTATTTCAACCTCCAGCAGAAACAGAAACCTCTGAGGCAGAAACAGAACCTCTGAGGCAGAAACAATTTAATTATGAATAAACATCCCTAATAGATGGCTGTTTTACTGCATAATTTTCATTTTAACTGACAATAGCTTTCTAGCTTTCATCAGAAAAATATTACACACCTAGACTTCAACAAATGAAATAATACTTTAAACCAGACAAAAGGTTCCTATCATCCTAGGGTTTTAAGTGCTTTTTAATGTACATTATATCAGCACAATTTTACATACATGTGGCATTTTGAAAAAAAAAGAGAAAGTTACTTTGGTATATAATAAAACTGTATGAAAGACAGCACAAACAGTTTTAAGATAAATAAACAATATGGCCCCAACCTCACCGATGCCCCTCTTAAAGCTTCAAACCTGACAGAATATTAAATATCAATTTCATCAGATTATAGCATTTTTAAGAAATCTGAATTATAATATGCTCAAAATTTGAGCCAGAACAAATAACAGTAAAAGAAACATTAATGGATGAGGAGAAATTGGGTATATGCTATTTGGCTTTGTCTTGTCTATCTCAACCCAACCTCTGACTGCAGAACTTTGGCAGAAATTGCGTTGATACAGGATCCCCTAAGTTGAGAACTCTGCACAAAGATAATTCTGAATTGTGAAGAAATCCCTATAAATGCAACTAGCCTCCAACTGTGGAGCCCATGATTCCACTGTATGTATGGTAGAAGGCAAAAAGATAAGGATAGAAATATATAAATATAATATAAAGACCAGCAAGTATCTCACTCTCACTCCCATCCTTCCACTAAGCTCCAATTGTATGAGAGCAAGGTCTCTTTTTATGATGATTGAAAGACTCTTAGTTGAATATTGCTTCCTATTGACCCCAACTATGGATTCAGTGTTGAGTGCCCTCTCTATATACATTGTTTAATATCTACTTTCCTTCTCACGGTCTGAGGAAACAAAGAAGGATCTCTAAGTTACTCTTTTTCTTTCATTCTTTTAAAACCTTTTAAAATGGAATCATGTTTTCAGAGCAGGCTTTTGTCATTTAATTAAAGAAAAAAAGACTGAAAAAAATCAATAATTCCAGCTTTTCAATCTCCAGGGGGAAAAAACTGACAGTGAAACAAGTTAAATAGGTATCCAGGAGGTAAATCAAAAGCTATCCATCAATATTTCTTCAACTAGGATTAATTAAAAAAAACCCAAAGTGAGCAGTTAAATTTATCACAGGAAAATGCCCTTTAAATCAAATGTGCCATATGTACGCACCTGTCATACCTGTTGGAATCTGATTCCGAGGGGGTGGCTGAGTAGCTGACAGGAAGTGGGAGTGTGGCTCCAGTGGCTATAGAAGAAACTGGGGAAGGGCAAAGTCCAGCTGGGCAGAGCAGGAGAGAGGTAGAGCAAGGCAGAGGGAATTCAGAGGAAGATCCAGGCCCACCCCCTCTTCATCCTAGGGCACGCAGGGAAGAAGGGAAGGGAGCAATGTGACGGGGAGGAAAGGTCCGATTCCCTTTATTAGCTGCAGCTGGGGACAGTGTTTAAAAAGGGAGATTGTGCACAGCAATTTGTTGGAAGCAAATCATGAGTTATCTTTTATTGTCGAGGTTTATCTGGGTTCCTGGCGTCTTCCCAACTGTGGGCTTTGTTGACCTTTGAAGTCTGCAATTCCTTATCCTGCCCTGTCCAGTTAATTGCTGCAGAGTGGTTTGTGTGGATTTTTATTTACAGTTAATATGTACTTTGTTTTTGGACTGAATTTCCTCCACTTAAAAGACTGTTGTTGGGTGAGTTTTTTCTCCAGCAGAAGGTAACTGGACATTGGGGGCAAAGTTGGAGGTATTAAATGGACTTTTCTTACTTATGTGACTGTGTTGCCTTTGTGCCATGCCCCAGGTCATCACAGCACCTGCCAAAAAAACTAGCAGCAATTTCAAGCCATGCTTGGGAATGATATGCCAAGAAAATTGGAGTCTGTAGAGGCTTTAATGCTCTCTGAGCCTGTTGTTTGCTTCATTATCTGACTAGATATCATCACCAGTGCTGAAGAATATGGTGTTTATTCCCTGTTTATATATAGTAGCTTGCTTTGCCAGTGTTGGTGGAGATGTGATTGGTAGTTGCCCGGTCCGACTGCACTTAAGGATGCAAAGAGGATGTAAAACATTAAAAAAAGCTTGCCATCTGTTGGAAAATGCTATGCATCCGTTGTGTACTCATTGCATACATGTTTCACACGCTCTATCCATCAAGTATCCGTCCATTGTGATTTTATCCGTGCAAGAAGTTTTGAGCTGCACAAAACTTTGTGAATGGATGAACTTTCCGCGTGTACGATGTAAATCCGTGACATCCGAGCAACAAACGTTCTATGGCCGTTTATCATCAGTTAAATGTCCGCTGCATCCTCTGGGCATCCTTTGGGCATCCTCGCAACTCACATCCACTGCAGCTGAAAACGGAAAGAGGGAGGAAAGAAAAGATACATGGAACGTCTATACATCGTTAGTAGCACGGAAATAGAAAGGATGCGCAGTGAACGGTTTGCATCCAATATACATCTGCACGGCATCCCCTTTCTTTCCTTTAGGCGTACGTGATGCATCCGCTTCATCCGCTATGCGTCCGCTTCGAAATTCTCCCCCGGAACCCCTTCGGAGGTGTCATCCCCTTCCATCCTCTTTCATCTGCTAGGCTTCCTATGAACATCCGTTTAACATCCCCACTACATACTAACCATGTCCGTTCTTTTCCGTTCTTTTTCCATTCTGTTTATGCAAATTTTCGCCACTTTTTGGAGCGGATGACAACGGATGGAGCCACCCCCAAAATTTTGCTCGTCCGCTGTGTCCTTTATGCATATGTTTTGCGTCCGTCGGCCAGTGGGACCGGGCCTTTAGCTATTGTGTTCTGCTTGACTGTTTGTCTGCTGTTAATCCTTGCTTAACTGGGTGTTGGCAATCTTCAGCTTGACAGAACTTGGGGTAGACAAAATATCCTTATTCTTCTGAATTCCACTTCCTGCTGGTATTGTTTGCTGAGTAGCTCTTGGTCTAGAATGTGAGTAACACACACACACACACTCCCACTCCCTCTCTCCCTCCCCCCTTCTCTCTCACACACATAACATCCATTATAATATCTGTATTTTAAAGATGTTTAATTAAATATGGAGCTATGTAAATATGAATGTAGTAGGAGGTGAAGGAGTAAGGAATTAATGAAAAGGTTGGGACAGTGCTGCAAAACTTGTAGTGGCTAGGTTTTCTGGTTAGTTTGGCATAAGACATATTGGGATAAGGCACCTATTTTGAACTTGGGTCTGTAATTGTTGGGATCTGGGAATGGAAGTAGGCATCAGGATGTGGGTAGCATATGGTGAACCATTCTTCTGGCTTCTGAATACTTGGGGAAGGAACAATTGAGGACAGTGCTGAGATCTGCTCTGAAGAGTAAGTGTATAATGGAGTGGACTTTCAGGAGTTGATGATAGACTAAGAGACGAGTGTGAATGCATGCTTTCTTCGGCTTGGAAGGAGACTGAGGGCAGGAGAAGAAATGGCAGGCAGTAATATTAAGGCCACTCTCTTACCACCAGTCCCTGGTCCTGGAAAGCTCTTAAGGACTTCTACTATAGTTTGATTACTCAGGTTTGTTTTTTTTATCTCCAGTGCTATTATTGTTTCTTATGTTCTGTTGTTCAGTTTTTAATCATATTTTGGTTGTTGCAAGGCATCCAGAGTCTTTTGAAGTGGGGCAGCTGCAAAAGATCTAATTGTGACTTCCTATTAAACAATGGTTTTCAAAGTAGCATCACACAAATATTGCATAGATGTAAATGTACTTTTCCACTACTCTACTTTAGCCTCTATTCCTTGAGTTTTTGATTTATACTCTATAAATCTCAGGCTGAACAAAGATTAAAACAAAAACAAAACATCTGAAAAAACTGTACTGCATTTGGATTTTGTCAAGAAAACACCAAAACACATATCAGTTAAAATCAATTAAAAATAACAGTAATAAACAAAGCCAAATCTATTGTCTATATTCCTTACTCCATTTGCTTTCTATGGGTGAATCTAGATTTTATATCCGAAAAGCGCAATTTTTATTCTATTTCTTGTTTTAAAATGGAAAAATACCCGCACACAAATGCATACAGACACATAAACACCAGTCAGCTTGCTACTTTTAATATTGGAGAAAAATACATAGTTTTAGAAGTGTGGATGCACTAATTTACTGTCATGTGTTAATTCAGTCAAAAGGACATTATAATTTAATAATGTATTGTTTAAGAATTCTGATTTAGTATTAAATGTGAACTTGGCAGTCCATGGATGAATAGAGAAAAATGTTAGGACATACTAGCCCTGCTCTATTACATCCAAAGCAGTTAGTATTAAGTTCAGTTTCAAATATAGAATACTTAATGGTGATAGAATTGTGCTTCTACAATGGAGAAATTCTTAGATGGGAAAATAGATAACTTTTAGAATAGAATAGAGCTGAAAGGGACCTTGGAGGTCTTCTAGTCCAGCCCTCTGCTCAAGCAAGAAAACCTATACTATTTCAGATTAAGTGGCTGTCTAGTCTCTTCTTAAAACTCTCCAGTGATGGGTGCCCATGATTTCTGAAGGCAAGCTATTCCACTGGTTAATTGTCCTCACCAAGGTAAGGTAGCATTGGGCTCTTAAGTATTCCAATGATGGATTAAAATGTAAGTCAGTTTAATTCAGACAATATCTATTCTATATAACATAGATGAGAAGTTCAGCTTTCATACTAAACTTTCACTTCAGGAACATTCCGGTCAACTTTATTCTTCCATGTTTGCAAGATAAACATGGCAAGATATAGTTCAAATATCGAATGGCAAGATATAGTTCAGCCTAGTCAGTTACTGAGGGACGGATCTCAAAACAGGTTACACATAACACAGACCGCAGATTTCCAACTAATTAGACCTCACTAGTTCTCTCCTGGATCTCATTGTCTCCTGCAGAAATGAATGCCAAGTCATGGCTGCAGAAATCAATTTCATCAAATGAACAAAAGTTAAAAGCAAATTAGTTCTTCTGTTTTACTCAGCACACTGACAATTTTGGTTTAATTCCTGAAAACAGAAAATATGCTGCATGTAGACAGGAGTTGCTGGGAAGACATATGCCTAACCTCACACTACATTTTACTCTGACAGATTGATTTTCTAGGCACACAGAACTCAACAAAAACTGTGGTTAAGTTGTGGGAAATGGCATTTTAAAAAGCAAATGTGTATTCCCTTCTCCCTCCACAAATTTAAGAAGATTGCCACAATCTCTTTATGATTAGCAACTATAAAACTTACTTATTATATTTCTTACAGACCATGATTAATTTGAAATCAATATTACATTGCAACACAGTTCAGGCTCTATATCCAATGCAATTAGCCATCCCAAGGCAATCCTCAGTATGTTGCTTCTTGACTGAGTCCCAAGCACTTCTTCCTAACGCTATGTGTAAACAATATCTATTCATCATGCAAGTACCCCCTAGTGAGCCATCATTTTAACCTACCCTCATTCTCAGCCTCCCTCACCAAATTCCTCATAATTTTTTCCCCATAAATTAAATTCATATTCCTTTCATTTAGTCCAATTTCAGATTGAGATTCTCAACTATTATAAGCTGTACGCATCTCACACCTTTCCAAGTGCAGGGCATGATTCTCACAACAATAGACATAGACAGAGGTGGGTTTCTAAATTTTTAACAACTGGTTCTATAGGTGTGGCTTGGTTGGCGTGACTAGGTGGTCATGTGACTAGGTGGGTCAAAAGAGAGAAATTCACTTTAACAATGCTCTTGGAGCAGGGGGTTGGACTCGATCAGTGGTTGCTTCCGGGTTTTGGGTTGGAAAGTGCTTCTGGGTTTTCGGTTGGAAAGCGGCGTTTGGGTGCTGAAGAAATCCTCGCGCCTTAATTTCGTCGAAGGGGAGGGGGCTTCGAACGAAGAGCCGTCCCGATGGCAGTGGAGTCTCGCGTTACTCAGGTACCGGTCCGTGGAAGAATGAATAATCATGAAGCCGGTCCCTGGTACAAAAAAGGTTGGGGACCACTGCATCCACTGATCTATCCATCCGTATCTCATTCATTTTCCTCTTTCTCCCTTCCCTCCCTTTCTTTCTCCCTTCTCTCCCTCCCTCCCTTTCTTTCTTCCCTTCCTTCCCTTTCTTTCTCCCTTCCTTCCTTCTATCCTTCCCTTTCTTTCTTTTTCCCTTCCTTCCTTCCCTCCCTCCCTCTTTCTTTCTCCTTCTCCCTTCCCTTCCCTCTTTCTCTTTCTTTCTCCCTTCCCTTCCCTTCCCTCTCTTTCTCTTTCTTTCTTTCTCCCTTCCCTTTTCTTTCTCCCCTTTCTT
>BLBF01000063.1:1973185-2023246 GCA_015471245.1 Laticauda colubrina
TTTCTTTCTTTCTTTCTTTCTTTCTTTCTTTCTTTCTTTCTTTCTTTCTCTTTCTTTCTTTCTCCCTTCCCCCACTTTCTTTCTCCCCTCCCCCTTTCTTTCTTTTTATCTCTCTCTCCCTCTCTCTCTCTCTCTCTCTCTCTCTCTCTCTCTCTCTCTCTTTTGTACCCTCATGTCCCATTTTTGCTCCCAGGAGGCTATAGGGGGCCTCCTAGGCCAAAAATGGGATATGGGGAGGCCTACGGACCCCATTTTGGACCTAGGAAGCCTCCCTGAAGCCTGAGGAGAGCCAAAACAGGGTGGATGAGGGGTGCACCATACCTCCATGCCCTATTTGGGACCTAGCAAGCCTCCCTGCACTTACCTGGGAGCCAGAACCAGATGTGTGGGGACTCCTGGGAGGGGAGGGCCAGCTAGTCTTTGGAACTACCCGTTCGCTGAACTGGATATAAAATTAATATCCAGTTCCCTCGAATTGGCCTGAATTGACTGAATCCCGCTCTTGGACATAGAGCAGTCTCTTTAATAAGAATGACAGAATGTCCAAGATAGAGATCACAGTTTGCCACTTTCCTAGAAGTCTGAAAATTTAAAAGTGTTTTAACAGATCACTCAGCTTCCCCAGAAAAGATGTTACTATCAATAACTGCCTACATGTCTTTTTTTTCCTACGAAGAAAACATCTATGCATTGTTCTAGCAAGAAAGAACTTCACCAGTGCTATCCATGGCTCTGGATTAGGTGGCTAGACTACAATTTGACACACTTATTTTCATTGCTTCGGTTTATTTGACCCACCCAACCTTCTTCATCCACATTTGACACTCCTCCTTTCTAAATGTGATTCTTCCCAAGAATTTTTTAAGCATTTCAAGCAGCCATGTCTTTTTGTTTTATTTTTTGCCTTAAAAAAAGGAAGCAGAAGCAAGCTGCAATTTTAACAGAAGCAGCAGGAGGGGTGTAAACCCAAAGGTCCAGACAGAAGTAAGTAAGTTAAAATCTGACATATAGAAAAAGAAGTTTCTGAGAATTATCTGAAAATTGCCTGTTGCTGGTGTGCTGTCTTTTGGCCATTTCTGTAATCTACATATTCAAATGACATATTGTACAATTACAACTCAATCTTATTAATAAAATGTGTTTGTGTCAAAGACAGTCTGCCATCAGAAGCAACCATCATTCATTCATACATACATACATACATGCATACATACATACATACATACATACAAATGATGATCACCTTCCACGTGCCAGTTTTGTCAATAAACAATGAGCTACATATTTTCTTTCACTCTTCTGCATCTCAAGTTTTAAACAAACTAGAATTCTGCTCAAGAAAAAAAATGTCTGATGTGACTGAGAGGAAAGGAGAAGGTGGGAATATATCTGGTTTTTTTTACAATGCTTCCCATTATGTCTGGGCAAGGGCTATGGTCCTATATAAACTAAAAGCTCTAAATCAATCATATGTATAAACCCCACCTACTTATATAACCATATATTCTTATTTTTACTGGTTTTCCATCTAGCTATCCTTGAGTTTTGCCATCATAGCAACTTGCAGAATTCTTAGGAATTCCAGTCTGGAAACATCTGAATGTGGAACATATGGTTGATTTAATGCAAAAAGCCAACATACCTTCCTCTTCCCACAACAACAACCTTGTGAGGTGGGTTGGGCTGAGAGCATGTGACTAACCCAAGATCACCTGGCTGGCTTTCAAGTCTAAGGCAGGACTAGAATTTATGGTCTCCCATTTACTTGCCTGTTACCTTAAAATTACAATCCTGAGTTCTGAATCCTGTGTTATCAAGTCTGAATAATACTAACCGTATCATATTTGCTTGCTGCTTTTGTACTAAGCCTTTAAAATCTCTGTTTGTTCTGCATCCTCTAAGTACTGTATACATTTGAACCTTTCAGCATTGTTCTTAGGTTTGCCTGATGACCCTCCTAGTGTGCGCCCTTCCTTCAAAAAACTTTCTTGTTGTTGTAAGGCTCACTGCCTTCAATGTAGTGTTTTCAATCATACTTCTAGTTCAGAGGTACAAAATATAAATACACACCTACACTGCCTATTGCCTTGAAACAAAATTCCACCTCTTGAAAACCAGCCAGGTTACATTCATTGTTGCCTCTTCTTTTAACATACTTTTTAGTAGTTCAAGCAACAGCTTCTTATTATATTTACAGTGGATATTTCCTTTGCATTTTTAGTTAACTGTAGTTCAACGTGTTGCAGACTTTCATGATAGCTATTTTAAAGAAGCCAACTCCAGAAAATAGGTTTTGGAGTTATGTTATTTTAAATAATAACCATTACTCTAATGTTAAGCATAGTTTAATGCTTAATGCTTTAATGTTAAGCAAAGTTATGTTAAACATAACTTTTCAGGCAGCAGTCTTTGAAGGAAAAAAAATTCAAACATTATAATACCTAAAAATATAGGAGTAGAAATAGCACAGCCACACCCAAACCATTTAATTGTACTTGATCAATCTTAGCAGATGAACACAGGCAAAAAAAACCCTTCAACCCAAGTAATAGTAATACAATTGCTAAATTTGCAGATGATGCAACAGTGGTGGGACTTATCTCCGGGGTGGGGGGGGAAGAGTCTGCCTACCGAGATGAGGTGGACCGGTTGCTTTCATGGCGTGGAGACAACAACTTGGTCCTCAACACCAATAAGACCAAGGAGCTTATAGTGGATTATAGAAGGAACAGATCAGACATCCAGTCCTTGCTTATCAATGGAGACCGAATGGAGCAAGTGGCCAGTTTTAAGTTTCTGGGTGTTACCCTAAAAGAGGACCTGACCTGGGATGCCCACATTGCAGCCCTGGTCAAAAGGGCCCAGCAGAGATTATACTACCTGAGGCTTCTCAGACACAACAACTGAATGAGAAACTGCTGGTGACCTTCTACCGCTGCACCATAGAGAGTATCTTAACTTATTGCACCTCTGTATGGTTTGCCAATTGCACAGTGGCAGATAGGAAAGCACTCCAGAGGGTTAATGTCATTGCCCAGAAGATCATTGGTTGCCCTCTCCCTTCTTTGGAAGAGTTTTGTAATTCCCGCTACCTTAATGTTCAAAACATTAATGTTCAAAACATTCTCAAAGATCCATCTCATCCTGGGATCCCTTTTTTTGAACTATTACCATCTGGCAGACGGTACAGAATACTAAAAACAAGGACAAATAGGCTGAAAAACAGCTTCTATCCCAGGGCAGTAGCTCTTTTGAATTCTGCTGTATAGTGCAGTGTTGGTGGTGTCGGGGGTTTCCAGTTCAATGTGTGAAGGGTGAAGGATGTGTGTTTGTGTTTATTTTCATGATCATGATGTACACTGAAGATGGTATTTGATTTCGTTGTACAAGGTGCAATGACAATAAAGTAAACTAAACTAAACTATCTTAACAGACTTCCAAGTAGGGTCCTTTATCCACTTATTTTGTCTGTATGCTTTGATGATATTTCCTTCTATTTCCTATATTGGTTCTATTTCCTATATTGAACATTAGCAATTGAGAGTTTACTTACCTCACTGTTGTGGCCTCTTAAATTGAAGTTGATTCGCTGGGGTGTGTTTCTGTCCTTTCTACAGTGGCTGGACGTGAAGGTAACGCCCACTACTCCCCTGCCATTTCCTGTGGCCAACCAACCTTCCTCGTAATATCGCCTCCGGCATACAGGTTTCTCCTTTTCACTTTTTGGAACCCTGCCTTTCCATGAGAGGCAGAGGATGTTGGAATCGCTAAAGAGAACAGGCCCATGTTCCACTGCTGCGTACATGCTTTTTTGTATGTTTCCCTTTTGACATAAGAAAAGTACTATGTCGAGTGCAGCAAGTATAAATAAATCTCTTTGTGGTTGTAATTTCTATTGAGAGGACCAAAAGTTTTAAGACAGATCCGAATCGAAAGGGGCTGAAGCAGAAGAGAAGATCATTTTTTATAAATATCCACCCAATGCATAGTGAAAAATTTCCTTATAAAAGATGATGATGGTTGGCTAAGAAAATGTAACACTTAAAAAAATGAAAATCAGTCAGATTCATCTTGATTTGGAGTCAGTGGAGTGAGGGGTACACTTATCCTTTGGAGAAACAGCTACTGCAGAAGAGGCGCTCCGAGAATTGGCGAGTCGTCTTTTTGCTCAAGTTGGACAGAACCACCATGCGGCCTGAGATTTCCAGCACAGCATTACGCAATTCCAGAGACAAAAATTTGCAGAAGTGAAGGTTTTCAAGTAACTTAAGGCTTTAAAATATTTCCTCCAGTCGGACTTGCAAACCCAGAGTGTATTCATTTATCTTTCCCCAAATGTTATTCCCACCAGACCAAAGTATCTGCTGCTAAAGCTGAGAAAGATTGCATAAAGGGGAGAAAAAAGGCACACAGACTGTGCAAGACTATAAGCCAGAATTCGGCGCAGTTAGCAGCGTGCCAGGCCAGATGGAAAAAAAGCCCTTTCTAAACTCAGCTGCTCACTGTTCCACCCAGACCATTTGCAATCCAAAGGAAGTCCCATTTCTTTGGCAGCCAGTGGCATTCTTGCCACTTCCACAGATGATCCAATTTATTGCGCTGCCTTGCCTGCTTCCTCACAAATTGTGGCCGCACAGAGGCGTAAAAGCAAAAGTATATTTTCATTTAGCAGGTGGTTTTCTTTTAAAACTTTTTCAAACCTTTCTAAAGGTTTTAAAGCAAGAAAATTCACCTGGGTGACTTATGAAGCCTTCTCCAAAATAATTGGCTGTTGACTTTCCCCTTTTGCTGGAAAGTCTATATCTTCAATGCTAAAACATGAATCAGAATTAAAAGCAGATATTATTTTACAGTATTTTATTTATTGAACAAGTGTGTTGGATAAAGAAAAGAAAGGCAAAATGGCCAATTCGGAATAAGTGTCGGGCTAATTTTAAAAAACACCTAATTTTCCTTTTGTTGTGCTGTGGCCCACGTTGCTTCCTTGGCTCTTCAACAGGCTCCTTCCTTACTGGGCTACTTTAGAGCTCAAATGCATAATTCTAACCAATACATTTGTGGCAGTGGAGTGTATTTTTAAAGTGTTCCAAAAGCTTTGAGTAATATTGATGATCAAATATTTATTTGTACTTGTACCATGTCAACAAGGAACAGAGAAGGAAAAATAGCAAGCTCCATTGTCAAATTTAATGCAAGCATGAAAACTGAAGGTCAACTCGAGAGCATTCCCATTATCCCTTAGCTTGTTCTTCTTTAATCATTACTGTAAAATTATTTGTCACTCCTTAATTAGCAAATGTATTAAATCCAAGTGACTCCAATTCTAATACAGCAAAAGATGTGATAATTTCACATAATTCCTCCTTTGGGAATGATAATATCACTCTATTTCCTGCTCAAATTTTATCACTTTCTTAAATGTTTTGGTGCCATTTACTCTGTTCAGAGACTGTTTAGCTCTGTTTGCTTTTTGCAATTTTTTTTCGACACTCGTTGCAGATCATTTGGGAGGCTGACCACTAGCAGCAGATGGATTTTTGGTCGTCATATGCTTCATGGATTTTTGGTCCTCATATGCTGTCAGGTTGCTATGCTGGTGCTTGCAATAACTTTCATAAATTGCAAAAATGTTGAAGTTTGCAACAACCGATTTGAATGGCTGCAACAATATGTTTGTGGGTGTGTATAAGGACCCACAAACAGACATATGTTATTATAATCACACCTTCAATTTGGCAGTTGGACTATATCTGTCTTCACCATTTAACTATGGCAGTTGTCATGGCTCACTCAAAGTCAGAATTCTCTGGATGCTTTCAATTCTGTAAAATAAAATAAAAAGAAAAATTACATGGCTATCAAAATATCAGGGGAGAATGCCAATTTAGTAAGTGCTTGATGAGTCATATTCACAGGTATGGTCCAAATTTATGGTTTTTGTGAATCCAAATATTTTATGTTGATTTCAAAAAATGGCAAAACATGAAAAAAGAGAGCATAAATTTGTTTCTTGGGATAAGGAAAAATGGACAGAGTGATTAAGTAGTGAAGGGAGTAAATATAACCACCTTTAAGATAATTTTTAGGCAAAAGACATATAACATTTGAGAAAGTCAAAAGTCCCTGTTTTTGCCTTTTCTCCCAACCCTTCCAAAATACATTTGAGGAATTGCTAACACATAAATCATCATTAGCTCCCCAAATATTAAAAGCATTTTCATATTATTTGAATTTAAATATAATATTGGAAAATCGAGTAAGCTATTCTTTAGATACAATATTAATAGCTTCCACTACTCAATTTTTATTGCAGCAAATACATTTGCTGAAATGTGCTTGGCATTAGAAGATAATAATATCTTTTTATATTTAATTCGTCAAAAGGAAATAAGACAGGTTAATAAACATGGAATGGGGGAAGATAATAGGGAAAGGAAAAAAGGTAAGGAAGAGTTTATTTTCAAAAGTGGAAAAAAACATTTTATCAATTGTTGTGCTGATCCAAGAAAATGCACGCGCGCGCACGCACGCACACACACACACACACACACACACAGTAATCTCTGGAGTATTCCATGAAAATCCAAAATTCTATCAATAGAGAATTTGTTTTTTTAGCAGCAACTGCTGCACAAAATGCAAACTCTCTTTTGATTGCTTTAAAACAAGAACATCTGTGCTGTTCCAGAACTACCAGTATGTACTTTTCCCAAAATGCAGTACAAATAATTATACTGTGGCAAGATGAGGTTAAAAAAGTTCTTTTTTACTTGAAAGCAGATTCTCATCTAGATACTCAGAAGCTTCCTGCCTAATTAAGACACCTCAAAGCAAGCGCAAATATATAAAAAGGGCAAACATACAATTAAACAATAGGCTGTTGATTTTGTCAGACATCACTGGTACGGTATGGGTCCTATGTGAACTGGACATGCTGTACAAAACCAGGGACAAGCTAGAAGAGGAACCTGCAGATGAAGACCTACAGAAGCAAGCAGGATCTGAAAGAGAGGTCCGCAGAGCAGACAGAAAAGACAGCACAATTCAGAAAAGGCAGACCAAATCTTAGCCATATCACTTTTATACAGCTTCACAGTGCTTTACAGCCTTCTCTAAATGGTTTATAGAGTCAGCCTATTGCCCCAACAATCTGGGTTAGTCAGAACAGCTTGACAGAGTACTACAATTACAAGAAGTTTGATGTTTCCCCATTTCTTTTCTTCTCCTTATATAAAGGCAAGCCCACAATACCAAAGTATTGAAGCTGTATCAAAGTTGTGATAAGGAACACTAGTGTGAATCAGGAAAATGGGGGAGCAAGACAGCAAAGCAACTGTAAAAAGCTTGATGTAGAGATGTCTGTATAGTTTGCTAAGCTAAGGCCATTGTATATATTAGAAATAAACACAAATTATTTACCTAAAAGTACTTTACCAAATAAACATCCCTCTAATTTAGAGAAAGAGTACAAGTCTGGAAAACCCGTCCCTTACGCCAACACATTCATGTGCACTTAGCAGATTAACAGTGCAAGAAACTGTGATCGCTCCAATAAAGTGAGAAAGAAACAGCCTGAGGTAAGACTGATCCACTGCAATAATTATGTTCAGTGCTCTCACCACCCAAAGTATTGGTCCCTGCACCTACTATAAATATGGTTTTCATTTTACAGCAATAACATTTTTATGGGGAAGGAACAATTTCAAGTATCAGATTCAGACCATTCCTACTTTTTTGAAGCATCGCTAAGAGCCAGCAGCTAATTCCTTGCTCCTGTACCAAAACCAAGTGGCACAGCACCAGAACCAGAAAACAGATGGACCAATTAAACCAGGTGGTGAACAACCTAACTCAGCTGATAGGTTACAGCCAGCTTTGCCACACCAATTCCATCTGGAAATGTAACAACAGTGGTGGCAAAAGCAACTTCAATCACCAATTTCTGACACACACACCCTCCATTCTTTGCCTGACAAGTATGATGAGGTTTATGGTCTTCATAGTTCAACACAAATTATATCTTTTGGGGACTCCCAGCCCAGAAAACAGAGACTGGAATACTTCATCATTGGATTTTCCAGACAGAGACAGATCCTAACAGTTTCAGAAGAAATTCATGTGCCCTGCCTTCTACAATAATTCCATTTATTGTACCCCACCTTTGCTTTCTTTATAAGTTTTTGCTAGATCTAGAAATATAGTATTAATCCTTCATCCTGAAATAGGAGTGTATATCTCATTGTTCAATCAACTTTTATTTTGCCTTAACTCTTTCTGTTACCAGCTGTTATACAGCAGCTCCCAAATTCTTATTTACTGATATTTTACATTTCCCCAGGCAATTTGCAGGATTGCCAAGTTTATATGCTGCCAAGCTTGCACATCAATAAGTCTGACTCTATTAAAATAACAATGTTACTTGGAGTTGCCCTTTTGAAACACTATAATCAGGTATGCGTAGGTTCTACTTTTGGAAGGATGCCCACTTCCTTACTAAGAATTTTAATATACCTCTTTTGATATTGCACTATAAAGGTAAAGCATTATATGCTGTAGATTCATAAAATAATTATTCTAGTACATAAAGTAACAGTAAAGTTACCTAAAATTTGAAGGCAGCTAATAACATAAAATGGCACATGGCAATGTAACTACTATACAGACATTGTAAGTGGATTTACGAAGATTTAAGACAAGTTTTAAGGGAGTTGCAATATAAGGCTTTCTAGGTGGCTTATACTGCAACTGCCTTAAATCTCAGCCATGCCGCCCTTGGACTTTATGTGAATCAAAGTAAAACTTTGGCTGAATTATACTTGTACTTCCCACGGTTAGTATATTCTCTCCAAAAGCTATGGAAAAAATCCACACCAATACACAAAAAATCCACACAGATCCCAGTGATAGCCAGGAGAGAATGTATGTGATGCTAATGTTAACTAATTTCATGTATTGTGTTGTATTCATGCTCAGTTACATACAAATGCAAACTAGAAATTGCCTTTAAGTTAAACTAAAGTTAAACATTCACAACAATATGCTTATTATTATTATTAATAATAATATTAATATTAATAATAGATATTATTAATATCTTATTATTAATTTCTCAGATGGCAATTCTTTCTTAAGAACATCTGGTCATTTATTCAAGACATTATTGAGTGTTTGCACTAGAGATGTCATTTGTTAATAATTTGTTATAAGCACACATAAATTATTGAGAGCTGAGCTGGAAACAAGTTTAATAAATTGTTATAAATTCGCATTATTAAAAGTTCAAGGATGCAAATACCACTACCCTTAAATAGTATACAATATTGGATGAATATATAATCGCGTTAAAGGTTGCAATTCTAGAGCCACACATTCTATGGGATTTACCTCGCACTCTATGGGATTTATTTCAGAATAGATATGTATAAAATTATGTTGTTAGAAAATAAATGCTGGTTTAATTGAAGAAACTATTTTCCACATTTCAGGAGTAGCAGAAGTGGTTGCTGCTTATCCTCAGCTGAATTAAAGAAAAACAGCCAAAGGCAGACCGATAAAAAGCTGGACAAAAAAATCCAGTGTTTTTCTTTTTTGGAAACAATGGATTATATTGCAAAGCTGAATTGAGTTTTAATGCTGCTTTTATTGTGGTAGTCTGATTGTTGGTTTTATTTATATTTTTATTGTTCTGTGAGCTGCCCAGAATCACAAACACGGGTAGCTGTACAAATGGAATCAATGAAGAGAGAGCCAATGAGAAAAAAAAAGTCCCTAAGTGTTCAGAGTGATTCAAAAACTGTAAGACCTTTATAGCTTTTATAAAAACTATATCTTGGGTGGTGTTTTCTGCATTATCATATTGATCTTACCAGGTCCTTATGTGGCTATTGGACCAATACCAGTTTATCCCTCACCGAAAATACTCTGAGGAATCACCTGTAGGTTTTTGGTTTACTGCTATCATTATATTGATTACATCCAACATACATATTCTTTCACACGCTCTTTTCATTTTAATCCAAGGAAAAGTATTAGTTCCAAACCAACATCATACAATCAGCAGCAGGTTCTCCAAATCAGTTAGAAAGCAGATCCAAAAATCAGGATTTATTTTTTTCCCCACTTCACTTAAGTATTCCACTCTTGGTATAGAAGCCAAGGTTTCAGCAGTGGCCTGGTAAATTTAATACACCAACTGCATCCATTCTTCGAAGTTCAGAACAAGCTGTAATGGTACATGTCCTATTGGTATACTGTACATGCTCTATACAGTACAGCATTTGAAAATGTTTAGAAACCTCAGTAATCCAGTTGCAGTTACATTATTGACCAATGTCAGTCCCAGAGCTAAACTTTCTGCTTTCGTGGGTGCAGTTCCAGGTGTTCCAGTTTGACTTATGGTTACTGTCTCAAACACTCACAGCCCTGGAAAACAGCCACATTCAAATCACTTTCATCCAAAATTGAGGCATAACCAGTTCTTTGGAGTACACAGAGCTTCAGTGAATTTAAAGTAACAGCAAAATTTTACTGGCTGAATATACATTTGTTCTTTTTACATACACACACACACTCATCCACACTTACCTCAACTAGGCTGGCAGGCATTAGCCAAAGGGATGGAAGCCTCCAAGTATGGATCCAAAAAGAACTCGAAGAATGAGCCAGCTCCTGGGCCCCTTTTATTTCCCCAAAAGTCTTTGCTTTGATTATTCACAAGATTGGCAGCTACTTTTGCCTTGTTGATTTTCAAGTCTGGTAAATGTTGATAGGATTTGGGGAGTTTCCCAAGTGTTAGGCCCAACTTCTTTTGTTCAGGTGACTTTCTTTTTCTCTGTTTCCTTAAGGACTTTGTTCCTTCTAATTTATCTCCTGAAGGAATCTTTTAGACATGATTCCAGGCTTTTTGTCATTCCTCTCTTCCTTATATGCCTGCTTCATTTTTAGTTTTGGCAACTTCAGTTTTCACTATACCCACCTATTTGTGTTAGTTCAAGGTGGGGACAGGATGGGATAATTTTAAAATTCTTCAGACCTGCTCATATTGACAAATGCTTTGATATTAAGTTTTGAAGAAATTTTGTACCATATAATCAGTCATCAAAATTTCTTCATAACTTATATCAAAGTTATTTTTTTAAAGCACATCTGAATAATTTCAAAGTTATCCCATGCTGCCCTATGTCAAACTGCCTTTCATTATCCTTTCATTATTTTCAAAGGCCTGTTTGTAAGTGGTTGTTGCCTGTTCAAGGAACTTGCATGTGAGGGTTGAAACTAGCAAGGACCTAAGACCAGACAAGATTGTTGTAAAAAAAAAAAAGGGAGGGGAGATGTAAATGCCCTTCAAATCCTTGTCTATAAAATAAGTGGCAAGAATTTCATTAACATATAAGGGTAGGAGAAAGAAACATAAGCTTTAAAGTGAATAAAGGGCTTGACTGCTTGATTTTTCAGTAGCTTATCTTCATTATTGTGGGTTCTTGTATTTATATTAAAACAACTACTTCAGCAAGTGCTCCTGCTCCAGATCTAGCAGCCATAATGGCAGCAGCAGTTATATGACTTGTCTGACAAACATGATGTGTTTACCACCTTCTTTGCTCAATGTGAGGTGAACATCTCAGAAAGTCCTGAGTATATTTCCATGTTATGCAGGATTTATAATTGGCCTCTTGATAGAGAAAGTGATAAAAATTGACAATCCCTCTTTAGCTGCAGAACAGCTCAAACCTGGACAACCATGCCCATTTCCTGATCTTCCAGTGGACTAATGTTGATGATCTCACCCAACAGGGGATAGACAACTGCAAAGCGTGTCACCTGTGATAGGTTGAGTGCTTTGCATGAGAATATTTTCTGAACTTGCAATTGCTAGCTAGGGATGTAGGCTGGATTTAAAAAAAAGATTAACTGACTAAAGAGGAAATACTAAATGAAACAGGACCTCAGAGATTTTGTCTGCATTAATCCAATTCTGCTTGGGGATCAATGGAAGACTCAAAGTACATGTGAGAGAGGAAATGCCGTTATTATAGCTAATTTCTTCTTCCTCCTGCCCATTCAGTAGAAGTTTCAAACATTGAATATATGAAGCTGGGAGTCCCATTTTCCTGCTTGTTCCAGCATACATGGAATTTCCCATCTTAATGCTGATTGTGCTGATTTGTTTGGGGGGAGGGGGAGAGACGACATTCTGCTTCCAATTCTCTGACTGCATTATAAACCTGGGACACAGATTCCTGGAAAATGCTGCTATGTTGTGTCAGAAACAGAATTACGGTAGTTAGCCTAAAAAAAATTATTGATGACAACTTGCAGAGAGCTTCATCCAACCATCTTTGTCCCTAAATAGTGCTCTTACTTTTTTTTTTTGCTAACAAATTGGTTCCCTGCCATCTGCTCAGAGTCACCTTGAATTGCGATGGGTGACAAACAAATTTAACAATAATAATAAATAATAATAATCCTTTCTTTAACTGGTACAGGGCCCATTGTTATAACTTTCTGAACTCTGTTAACTCTTAGGGATCACTAACCTCTTCCCCTCATCTCTGCACTGTCAAAATTGATGCAAAAAGCACCCATTTTTACCAAACTGGATTTCAGAGAAACTTAAATCAAACTTGTGTGACAGAGGGTCGGAATAGTTGATATCCAATATGGGAAGTTTGACTATGACACTGTGCTATTCATCTTATCTGGAATCTCTCCTAAGATTTATGGTTTCTATCTTTCATGGCCCATTTGATGTGTTTTTAATAAAATGTTGTGATGAAATGCTGATCTACAGTAATATTCAGGATCCTGCTACCTATAGTGAACAGTTTAGGCAATTGTTTAACTTAGCCCATGTAGAAAGTTAGCACCCACCCCTCTCCTAGAAAAATGAAATGTCCTGGGAAATATTAAAAAGGCAGAATATTCCCCCTAAAAAGAGTAAAGTAGAAACTCAAGAGAAGCAGAAACTCACCCCCCCCCACCTTTGCTTATGGGCCATTAAGGCCTAGGCCAGAGTATTCTACATAATAAAGGGTCTACTCATCTCACCACCTGGCCTGGGAAGATTGTATAAGCCAATACTCAGGTGAAGCTATGTGGTCCAGACAAAGCCTACAAAGTTAGCTAAGACCCCCACCCCTGGGAGTCTGACAGCCAATGGGATACATTTCTTACACAGGAACAAGAAACGTTGTTATTGTTGGGGGTGTAAGGTGGGATCCAACAAAGGTTTTATAGGGGTCTCTCAGCATCTTGGTCTTTCCTTTTTGACCTTCTCATCTTGAAGTATGTGATCCTTTCTTTTTCACTTTGGAGATCCAAGCCATGCGATCCAATTGTCCACCATTAAACCATCTTTCCAAATAGCCTCCATGTTTCCAGTGTCTTTTTCCCCACTTGGAACTGAATCCAGGAGGATATTTCTTTCAACACCCATATAATTCTAAGTTAGAAAAAATGAATCTGTGGTCTGCCTGTCTTGAACTAGTGGGTTTACCACATTTCCTCAGGATATGCAATATATCCCAGAGTTTGCTAATTTTAATAAGTTTGTTCCTAATTTTGTTGTATACTTGCTCAGTCACCTTATCAAGAAGGGGCTTCTTTAGATGGAATTTTTACACTGAGCAAAAATTTATCCTACCCAAACAGCTTTTACCTCTAAACTCATCATCCCTTTTTTCTTCAAGCTAACACTTCCAATTTCTGTATTGTTACAATCCATGCCAGAATTTGGAGACAGCTTGCTCCGATATGCATACTTTATCTAGACATCTTCTTCTGGCCAAGCAGAACAATGATGTTTTTTAGAAAGGAACTTTTGCCACCAAAGATGCATTTCAAAGAGACTGAAACAACAGGTCTGTTACCTACTAACAAAGTCAAGAGTGCCAATCTAAATGAGTAGAGCTTTGTTTTGTTTTAATTTTAAAAACCAACACTATATCCCCAACCTGTGATGGCAAAATAGTATTTCACTCTCAAGGTTCCCTTCATTCTGCCCGCACCCATCCCCGCCCTAACTGATCAAATCTTAACAAAAGCTCATGTATGCAGATCAAAATGATCTTCAAGGAAATACCTTATGGGCACTCTTCCCATTTGCCTAAGAAGAGTGAATATAGCATCACAACAACACAATTGCTTTGTATTCCTCTTCCCTTGAGGGAATTCTGGAACAAGAGCTGGCAATGGGACATTTCAGAGTACTAAAAACAACCTGCCTCCAGCTCTGCTCTCTAATGGCCACATATTAGAACAGACATCAAGGCTTTTGCTTCTCCCGCCACATGCATCACTACACCAAACCTCTAATCAGCAAACTGGTCAGGCTGCTACATATTCTTTCCTTCCCACAAGTATCTTGGGACATGGTTTCTTTGAGCTTTATTACTGTAATTATGTGTCAAGCCCCTGGGTACCATATTAGTGATGGTCCATCTTTTTCTTAAATGTCTCATTTCATCGCCAGTTGCGGCCTTCCCCGTGCACTTGAGACTGCCCATCACTAAGTTTTCGGAATCCCAACCTACCTATCATCTCATCTCTCAACCGACAACCTGCTTGGAGAAAATGGTATTTGAACAACTGGATGCTACAAAGTGCACTGCACATCCCAGACTACACTGAATGGCAAGAAGTCCATTATAACACAGGAGTGAGAAAAAGATATATGATTTAGACCCTAGGAGTATTATAAATAGAGAGCCCTGACTGTTTCATTCTGCAGTGGTAGATCATCTTCATTATCTTCCCCATTATTATGGCTTCTTGCGCCTGCAATAAAAGCAACAGATCTATCCAAGCCTTGTCCTTGACTCTACAATGTTAGCTCCTGAGCTGAGTTTCCAGAGGGAAATTTATTGCCACATTCTGAGTGAACCTTCAACATTACATAGACTAAGACAGAAATCTGACATATTTATATTCAGCATATTCTCAGCCATGAATAGTTAAGCTAAGCTATTGATTGAAAATGCAGTTAAAATATATCTGTTGCAGATTGTGGATTTTAAATAATGACACGGGTAATAAACTATCATTATTTAGATACCAATTCTGATGACAAGGAAACAACCCTCCTGTTGATTAATCTTCTAATCAATCCCTCTGGCCTGTATGTCAACATTAAAGGTAGCTGGTTTCTTTTTCTAATTAATACCCCTGTACTATGAGAGCATTTCCGTGCAAATAGTGAAAATACTAAGATGCCCTGGTTATACAGAGAATATTACCTGTAATATAATTAGCCCTATTAGGCTTTGTGGCAATATCCTGTCATTAAATTTTTAAGTATTAAGAATATCATCTGATTGCATAAGAGAAAATTGTACTGCTATTATACAATATCTTACCCTAATATTATTTTTAAACCAAATGTTCACAAAATAGGGAATCATCTACAGTATATAAATAATATCTAGTTTGACACTATGATCCATCCAGCAAATATAATAATTCAGAATTCTGGAAACCATTGTTCCTAGCAGTACATAACGCATTCTGCTTGTCCCAAAAATGGGCGTTGGTAGGAGTTACTCTGAACACCCTTTCTATCTATGCTGCAAGAGAGCCCAGGATGGGTTGACTCCTTCCTATGATGTCATTTAGCTGAGTCTGTACTAAGATATGAAAGGTGTCAGACTGAAAGGTGTCTCTGAAAGCACAAAATGAATACAGAAATATGACTTACCCTCTCTGGACGAATCAAGGGAGGGGCTGGGCTCTCTTGCAGCATAGATAGAAAGGGTATTCAGAGTAACTCCTACCAACACCCATTCTCCTCCATGCTGCATCGAGAGCCCAGGATGGGACATACCAAAGCTTGCATGTCCATGAGAGGGTCCTCGTCCAGCTCATCACACCGACTGTTAAACCACTCATTGAAGCACCCATCTACCAAAGGCTGCAGTCGCCGAGGCAAAGGCATCCAGACGGTAGTGTCTGATGAAAGGAGATGGGGAAGTCCACGTGGCCACACGATAAACCTCCTTCAAGGGTGCTTGAGTCTCCCAAGCAGCAGAAGTGGCTGTGCTTCTGGTCGAGTGCGCCATCAGACCTCGAGGAACCGGAAGGGCCGCAGCTTTGTAAGCCTGCTCAATGCAAGATCTGACCCACCTAATAGTAGGAGAAGAGGCCTTGTGCCCCAAGTGAGAAGGGAAAAGGAAACAAACATGGCTTCCGACTTCCTGAAGAAGGAAGTGGGCTTAATGTATATTCTAAGAGCCCTTCTTACATCTAGCGTGTGCTACTGCTGTTCATGGTGAGGGAGGGGGCAGAAGCCAGGCAACACAATGTCCTCGGACCTGTGAAACCAGGTGTTAACCTTAGGAATAAATGAGAGGTCCAGACAGAAAACAATCCTATCATCGTGAAAGGAACAAAGATCCTGTCTGATGGAAAGAGCAGTGAGCTCGGATACCCACCTGGCTGAAATGATGGAAACAAGGAACACTACCTTCAGAGTCAGGAAACAGAGAGACACTGTTCTAAGAGGTTCAAAAGGGGATTCGTAAGGACATTAAGGACCACATAAAGATCCCAGGAAGGATACCTGTGAGCCACCGGTGTGTGCAGGTTGGAATCCCCTTTCAAAAATCTCCTGACTGAAGGGTGATGGGATAAGGAAGGAAGCGAACCCCATGAAAGAACAGAGGAGAGGCCTCAATCTGCCTGCATAAGGTGTTGAGGGCCAAACCTTTCTCCAGATCATGCTGAAGGAATCTAAGAACCTCTGCCAACTCGGCTGAAGCAGGAGAGAGACCCTCCCTAAGGCACCACCAGGAAAGGGCCTTCCAGGTGGCATCATAAATGCGCCTTGTTAGGGATAACATTGTTTACCCTAACTGGTTTAGGTGAAATAATAACTATGAATCATAGTTGTGTATGTTAAAGTGTCTGCAGCTTTAACTGTAGAATAGTAATTAAGGGAGTGGTTATGAAAACACTATAAAAGTAGCAAGTCTACAGCTTGCACTCTCTGGCTTTGATGATCCCTGATTACTGCTTGGAATCAAGACTGCATTGCTCGAACGGGAGAGACAACAAAGGACTGATTTGTAAGTGAACTGACATAGGATATTCTACATGGACTTTGCTAACTGAATATCCCTGAATGGACTGACTACATGGTAAATGACTATTGGACTGTTATTTGACTATGCCATGAACTTATAATGGAATAAACTATATTCTTGATAGCACAAGCATATCTGTTATTTTTACTGTATGTTAATAAACATACAAGCTTAGCTCACTCATTTATCTGTGTGCCTATCTGACTAACGCTGCAAATTCTGTTTAGCTTGTCTACCTAACCCTGGTTGGGGAACCCAGGCTTAACACTGGTTATGGGCCCAGAGGCTGCAAAGTCAGTTTAACTAGGTTAAACAGATTTATGTAAAAAGTGAGAGTTTGTGTTGTTATACATTACAGTAAACAGACAGCTGTGTTTTATTAATTATATTTTTATATCCATATAAGAAAACATGGCACAAGTCAATCTACAAAGTTTGTCCCTTATATCCAAGCTGGATGGAACAAACTATGTATCATGGTCTACAAAATGTAGTCTACTTCTACGAGGAGAAGGTCTGTGGAACATAATTGAAAATCCACCAAACGTAGAAGAATGGGATCCAGAGGATGAGAAAGACAGACTAAAGATAGAAGAATATATGCATAAAAATCAACAAGCCATTTGCATAATTGGGTTAACCTTAACTGATCAACAGCTTGTTTATATCCACGGAGAGAAAACGGCTTTTGGGTGTTGGCAGAAGCTGAAGAGGATTTATGTTCGAGATAATGTTGGAGCTCACATAAATCTAACACGAAAGCTTTTCAGGACGCATCTCCAAACAAATGGTGATATGCTGAGTCATTTAAAAACTATGCAAAGCATTTTTCAAGAATTACACGAGAAAGAGCTTATATTCTCTGAACTACACCAAGTTTACATAATTCTATCTTCCCTTGATGAAAGTTATGATAACTACGTAACTTCACTTGAAATTTTGCCAAAGGACAATTTAACTTTAACTGATATAACTGGCAGATTGATCGAAGAGGCCAGAAGAAGGCATGAAAGAGATGAATTAAGGAGGAAGCAACCTCAAAAAGAAGATAATGAATCTCCTACTGCATACGCAATTAAAAAGTGTTTTAATTGTGGAGGAAGAGGACATTTGGCAAGATTTTGTAAAAAGGCAAAGCGCCAGAACGCTGGCCAGAATACTAAAAATCATCAAAAAATAAATAAAAATTTAGAGTTAGCCATGTATACTAACGGAGCTGTAAAAAATAATGTATGGGTGGTTGACAGTGGAGCATCCCATTGTATAACAAATGATAACAAAAATTTTATTAAAATGTCCCAGAGTAAACAGCAGATATCGTTAGCCAATGGCTGGAAACTGAAAGCTAAAGGTGAAGGTATAGCATATTGTTCTTTTATAAAAGAGAATGTAAAAATGTTATATGTACCACAACTTAAGTTTAATTTAATTTCAGTTAGAATTTTGGTTAAACTAGGATATGTAGTTACATTTAGGGGAGATAACTGCATAATTAAAAAAGAAGATAAGAGAATTACTGCATCTTTAAGAGGTGGATTATATGTGTTAAATGATGATGGTTTAAAGGTGGCTAACACAATTTATGAAAATAAGAAACCTCATGACGAATGTATTCACTTGTTACATTGAAGGCTAGGGCATTTAAATTTTAAAATGCTTAAGAAAACTGTTGAATTATCTAAGGGAATAAGTTTGAAATCTTGTAATAAGTATTTGCAATGTAATGCCTGTAATCAAAATAAGAGCAGGGTTATACCGGCTAATAGAGTTGATGGATTTACTACTAAAGAGCCTTTAGAAGTAGTATTTGCTGATTTAATAGGTCCGAAAAAACCAAGTGTAGGAGGAGCTCGCTACATACTAAGTATTATGGACCACTATTCTAGATATGGGTTTTGCTATTTAATGAAGAGCAAAACTGAAACATATCAAAATTTATTTAATTGGATAAAATTCGCAGAAAGAAAAACTAAAAAGAAATTAGTAACTCTCATAACTGATAATGGTACAGAATTTACAAATAATAAATTTCAGAACAGACTAAGAATGTTAGGTATTCAACATAAAATGTCTGCACCATATAGGCCACAACATAATGCCTTTGTCAGTCTTCAAGATCTTCTGCTATTGCTTTGCATCTTTTTGACTGCCATAAGTAACAGGGGGGTGGAAAAGGGAGGTAGGAATAGCTGGGGAAGTGAGCTGGAGGAGTTACATTCGTCTGATGTATAAATGGAAGGGGGGAGCATAAAATAGAGTTAGGTTTCTATTTCTCGCTTAGCTTTCTTCTTTCTCTGCGCAACTGCAACCCGTTATCAAACTATGCCAAGGTCAACGGACAGAGGCCTCATCATCACCTGAAGATGCCACATGATCATATCCACAACTTCTAATTGGAAGTGTCAGTTGAACTATTGGGGGTGGGAACATTTCCATCATTTTCTATATGTGAATTGCGCACCTAAATTCTCAGATTCAGAATTCTTTGGTTGCTACCACTTCACTTTCAGTAAAAGATATCTCTTCTCTAAACTAAAGAGTCTAAGTATTTCTTTCCTGGATTTTGAATGGAGCTCCGCCTGACAGCCTTTATAGAGAGAAGAGGCCAAACATTACAATCAATGGCACGAACTATGATGTCTGATTCAGGATTACCTGACAATTTATGGGGAGAAGCAATAATGTGTGGTAATCAGATATTAAATAATGTTGTTAATTCAACAACAGGTGAATTACCATTCACACTGTGGCATGGTACAAAACCTGATTTAAGTTACATGCACACATTTGGAGCACCAGCATGGGTGCATATCCCTACGCAACTTAGACACAAAGGAAAGCATAGAGCTAAAAGATTATTTTTTGTAGGATATACATCTAATCATAGATCTTATAGATTCTGGGAACCAGGTACATCTAGAGTTTACACCAGTGCTAGTGCAAAATTCCTAGAACATGTAGGATGGAATAGATTAGAGCAAGATTTAAATAATGAAGTAATTATTGAACCCTACAAAAGGCAGAAAGATCAGATTAGCTATAAGAGTCCAATTAAAGAAGAAGTCCACGAAGAGCAAATAGGACCAGAACAAGAGGAAATAGTTGATCAGGAAGAGTTACATAATCAAGAACAATTAATAAATGAAAGTCCACCTGTAAGTCCTATAATACCTAGACGTACTACACGTGTAACTAGACCACCTGATAGGTATCAAGCAAGTATAGTTTGCCAAGTAACTAAAGTTCCAACTAGTGTAGATGAACTTAGGATGTATCCTGCTAAGGATCAGGAGAATTGGCAAAAGGCAATGGAAAAAGAACTAAATTCATTAAAGGTAATGAAAGTGTATGAAGATGCCAAATTACCTCCAGGAGAAAAATCCATTGGGTGCAAATGGATATTTAAAGTAAAAACTGGAAATGATGGGACTGTTACCCATAAAGCTAGGTTAGTAGCTCAAGGATTTAATCAAACTGCATCTGATTATGATGAAGTTTTTGCACCAAGCCTTAAAGCTACATCTTTAAGAGCAGCATTAGTGTGGGCAGCTAAGAAAAACTATGTCATTAACCATTTAGATGTAGAAACTGCTTATCTACATGCACCATTGCAGCACACTATATATTTAAGAAAACCAATTGGTATAAAAGACAATAATGTAAATAGTAATGATTGTTGGAAACTCAAAAAGAGTCTTTACGGGTTGAAACAATCTGGGTTTGAGTGGAACCAATATATTGTGAAAGAGTTAAACAATATAGGTTTTAAATCTGGTTTAGCAGATCCGTGTGTGTTTAAAAGAGAAAATAATGGAACGGTGTCATTATTGTTATTATTTACAGATGATATTGCTTTGATAACTAAGACTAATAATGAAGCTAATGAGATTATGTCATTATTAGCCAAAAAGATAAAATTAAAGCATCTAGGTGAAATTAAAAGGTATCTAGGATTGACAATTAATAAAACAAATAATGGTTTTAAGATATCTCAAGAAGATAAAATTTGCCAATTAATTAAAACGTATAAAATGGAACTTTGTAAACTGGCAAAGACTCCAATGAGTCAGGAAGTTTGCCAAACTAATGATCAAAGTCCCAAATTTGATAAGTCCATATATCAATCTTTGATTGGTAGCTTATCATATATAAGCAATTGGTCAAGGCCAGATATAGCTTATAGTGTAAATCAGCTGGCACGTTTTAATTCAGATCCTAAACAATGTCATTGGCAATCCTTAAAAAGAATATTAAGATATCTAAAAGGAACAATGAACCATGCATTGTATATAGAACCAAAGGGTGATTTGAGTCTTAGTGCCTATGCAGATGCAAGTTTTGCAACTGATATAAACACTAGAAAATCAACATCTGGGATGGCTATATTATTTGGTAAGACACTAATAGGGTGGAGGTCAATCAGACAACAGCATATTAGCTTATCCACAATGGAAGCTGAATTTTCATGTCTGTCATTATTATGCACTGACTTGATTTTGTACAAACAGTTATTATTAGACATGGGTATAACTGTAAAAGATTCCATTATTGTGTACGAGGATAACCAAGCAGCTATAAAGTTAGCTACTAGTATTGCTGTAAAAACTAGATCAAAACATACTGATTTAAGATATTTAAATGTAAGAGAATCAGTGAAAAATGGACTAATTAAATTGGAATACTGCATGTCAGAAGAAAACATTGCAGACCAATTTACAAAAGCTCAAGGAACAATTAAGTTTAAAGAGAGTTGTGAAAAATATAATTTAAAGATGTAAATGATTCATAGTTATTATTTAACCTAAAAGGGGAGAATGTTAGGGATAACATTGTTTACCCTAACTGGTTTAGGTGAAATAATAACTATGAATCATAGTTGTGTATGTTAAAGTGTCTGCAGCTTTAACTGTAGAATAGTAATCAAGGGAGTGGTTATGAAAACACTATAAAAGTAGCAAGTCTACAGCTTGCACTCTCTGGCTCTGATGATCCCTGATTACTGCTTGGAATCAAGACTGCATTGCTCGAACGGAAGAGACAACAAAGGACTGATTTGTAAGTGAACTGACATAGGATATTCTACATGGACTTTGCTAACTGAATATCCCTGAATGGACTGACTACATGGTAAATGACTATTGGACTGATATTTGACTATGCCATGAACTTATAATGGAATAAACTATATTCTTGATAGCACAAGCGTATCTGTTATTTTTACTGTATGTTAATAAACATACAAGCTTAGCTCACTCATTTATCTCTGTGCCTATCTGACTAATGCTGCACATTCTGTTTAGCTTGTCTACCTAACCCTGGTTGGGGAACCCAGGCTTAACACGCCTTGTAGAAGGTTTGTGAGATGCCAGGATAGTGATGATGACCCTTTCTGGAAATCAGCCTCCTCTAGCCACTGCCGCTCAAGTGCCACACGATCAGCTTGAGCCACTGGGGCTCTGGATGTAACAGAATTCCCTGATGAAGGGAGATTAGATGGGCTGGGATCCTCCATGGAGAAGGCACCGAAAGGTTGACCAGGTCCGCAAACCAGGGCCTCCTTGGCCAATAGGGAGCCAGGAGGAGGAGCTCCACTCATTCCTTCAACATCTTCCAAATTACTGCCGGAATGATGGGAAGTGGGGGAAAGGCGTAGAGGAGACCTTTGGGCCATCTGCACTGAAGAGCATTGGGCCCCTCCACTCCGTCACAAGGAAACCTGGTGAAGAATCTGGTGACCTGGGTGTTTTTAGGAGTGGAAAAGAGATCCACCTCCGGAGTACCAAATCTCAGGGAAAGGTCCCTGAATAGAGACGGAGGAATGGATCATTCTGCCTGGTCGACTAGGCTCCTGCTGAGCCAGTCGGCCTGGGAGTTGTTGACCCTGGAGATGTGGTCCGCCAAGATCGACAGCAGGTGTTTCTCTGTCCATAACCCCAAATGTAGAGCCTCTCCCAAGAGGCCTCTAGACCTTGTCTCCCCTTGCTGGTTAACATGAGTCATTTCGGCCATGTTGTCTGAAGGACTAGAACATGAGAGCCGGTCATTGAGTGCCTGAAATGCTTGAGAGCTAGAAAAATGGCTCTGAGCTCTAGCCAATTTATGGGAAGGGTCTGCTCTGACCTGGACCAAATGCCCTGAGCTATCCGGCTCTGCATATGGGAACCCCAACCCAGGAGGCTGGCATCGGTGGTTATCACTAGCCTGTTTGGGACCCAGAAGTCCCTTCCAGATTAACGGAGAATGCCACTAATTGAGAGATCTCCGTATTTGTGGTGGGAGCGGGACCTTGATGGATGAGTGGCTGGTTCCTGCTCATTGGCAGGAACCATTGGAGTGGACGGAGTGGAAAAAAACCATGGCTCTGGAGATATGACAGGGTAATTTGCAGATCCTGATGGGCTGCATGGATGGAGGAGGACAGAATCAAAATGTCATCCAAGTAGCACTGGATCCTCACTGGAACAGAATGCTGAGATGCAATTAATGCTGCCAGAACCTTCATGAAGACCCTTGAAGCCAATGAGAGGCTGAAGGGAAGTGTTCGATACTGGTAATGGGTATTCTGATAACAGAAACGGAGAAACTGGTGATGATGAGGCCAAATGGGGATGTGGAGGAGAGCCTCCATGAGATCAATGGAAGAAAGGAGATCGCCCTCCCGAACGCTCTCTTAAAATAGAATGCAGAGTCTGCATTTTAAATTGCCTGTATTTTACAAATTGGTTGAGAAATTTTAGATCAAGGATGGCTCACCAAACTTCCCTAAGGCTTTGGTAACGAAAATGGCCACTAGCCTCATGGTGGAAGGCTTGAATCCAAGATGGCCACTGAGTACAGGAAACAGGCTCCAAGACTGAAGAATCGCTCCTTAGGCTATGCAGAGCCCTGAGCGAAGTCAGCAAGGGAAAAATGCAGCAACCAGCCACATGATCAGCTGGCTTGTGCTCTTATCAGTTTGCCGATCATTTTTATGATCACTCAAACCACAGGCGTGGGGGAGCTCTACAGACACTGCCCAACTTGCCTGCACAGAGCTCTGTAACGCTACTCCCAACGTTGCAGGAGAGAGAGCCCTGCTCTCCTGGAAGAGCAGCTGCCCTGGGAGCTGCTTGAAGTGAGGAAAAAGTACTGAAGATCTCTGGTGAGCCCTCTCTAACAGAAACGCTTTCAGAGACACAGCTACTGACTGAAAGGAGCTGAGTCAAAAGCTGGGGTCTCTCCCGGCTTTTATATCTTAGTACAGACTCAGCTATGACATTATAGGAAGGAGTCAACCCATCCTAGGCTCTCGATGCAGCATGGAGGAGAAAGATAAGCTTTCCATCATGAAAGTGGTATTTTCTTTTTATAAAAACCCACTGGTCCTATTATAGGTAGTCTTTGACTTACAACTGGTTGTTTCACAACGATTTGAATTTACGATAGCAAAAACAAACAGCCTTTCAAATGAATGGGTTTTCTTAATGACTATGGCATTTAATAACTGTCATGATAATTTACTTCTAGTCACATAGGGGCCTTGATTTGCCACATAACAACTTATAACTGGATTTCCAGTTCCAATTGTGGTTATAAATTGAGGACTAGTTGTAGGGGCAACAAAGGGAGGCCTTGTGCAGTTAATCTACAAATACTGTAGATTATATGGAAGGATTCTTAATGATTCTTTGAATAGGTACTTCACGCTTAGAAGATTAAAAGACTTGATCTTAAATGCCCATGATACACAAATTAATGCCACTTTGGGGGACACTAAAAAAGCAGTTACTTTCCAAATCATAAAAGAAGCACTGAGCAGCAGAGTTTTTGATAGAACACTCTAAACACAAAAAGGTATGAGAAATATTCCATTCATAATCTACTGGGAAACATGTTTCTGTTATGCATTTTAGAAAATGTAAATGAATCACTCAAGACCAACAAAGGCATTCCAAACTAACTCAGCAGGAAAACCATATTTACTCTGAAAATACTTCAAGATCTTTAAAAAAGGAAGGAAAAAAGAAAAGATACCCTATGCCTTATACCTGATTTTCAGAAAAATATACCGTAGAGGCAAAATGGGTGGCAGCAGAAATGGCCCAATGGAACTTTTGCATGAATCCAAAAGAAAATGAATCTTTATATAATCCTCCCTTCATCAAATTCCTCTAGCTATTTTTTTTCAAATTGGGTAAACCAGAAAGGGGATAATGTTTATGCACTTTCCCTTTGATTTTTTTTTTCCAAAGGAAGCAACTTTTATAACCCTATGTTCAGAAAAATAATTATCTTTACTGCCCCCAAACAGCTGGAGCCTATAACTAGCATGCTGGCTTCCAGAACATGTTAACTATCAACATTTACTCTGCATGAATCAGCCTCAGGCCCCTGGGTTCCCGAGGTTGGCTTTGATTGGATCTAGTGCTGTGTGGTTAAAATACTTCAAATCCAATTCTTTCATTTTAAGTAAAACAGAAGGGTTAAGAATTGCTTTTATGAATAGCTGCTCTGAATTGCTATGTTTACAAGATTGTAAATGCTTCTCTCCAAAGGCTTAGAAAGGTGAATAATTTGTGGTAACAAATGTTATAGCTTGGTTTATTTTATTTATTTGCCCACTGAAATAAACAAATATGAAAAATACCTTCACAATACTGCTTAGACATATAGAACCCATTTTGTTCAGAATAAATAACATTTCTTAGATCAAGTTATGATATGCAAAAGATGCAAACTCCTGAGAAACTGTTTATATGCATGTTAAGATTATCTACCAATATCGGTATATTAAATCAGAATAGCTGAGATATTTTTTCTAAATGACAAGTTTAGTCTCTTAAAGTACTATCATAGGGGACAAGTGATCACGACACAAACACTGCAGCTTATGTATCTCCATCAGATTGCAAGTCTGTATGAGTGGGATTTGTTTCATGGCATCATTCTGCATGTAGTCTCATTTTAATATAACCTTGATTTGCTATTGATGTCCACGATTAACCCAGATCCATTTCCATATTTTCTTAATAAGGTGCAGTAGTTCACTTAGTGGAAATATGTTGCATAGATGGCAAATTTGGTGCTGTTATTTTTCATATGGCAGAGGAGAAAAATTTACAATGGGAGAAATATTATTATACAAGATAATTTGATCTTTTAATGGTCTCTCTCTCTCTCTCTCTCTCTCTCTCACACACACACACACACACACACACACACACTGCTGATTCTGATAGGATAATCCAAAGAGTTATTCTGCTAGCATATGATGCTGTTTGATAATTTGTACAGTCTGTTAATTCTCCTGTCTTTGATATTTGTCTGCAGACTGATTTAATGAATTCAACAGCTCAAATGAAGTCCAAATGTTGCTTTTTGTTAAATTAAAAATCAGTTCAAAGAGAAAATAAGTAAAGCCAGATTTCACCGTAGTAAACTAAAAATGGATCATCAGACATCTCAGTTCAGATCCCTGGATTCTTCTTATTCTATAGCTATTAAACATAATGACCTATTTTCTTGGCTATTCTGTCTCATTACATTTGTTCCATGTTACTGATATTATTTATTATTCTATTCCTCCTCTTACAAAGTAATGGATGGAACTTGCACAAGCTGAGGGTGGATTCAAATGTTGCTTTTGTTCCATATAAATTATGAATTAGATATGAAAATGGATATCATCATGTCATAAACAAAATGAAACACACTTTTTAGTTTTGACCACATAGTGTCTTCAACTGCAGAGATTGACACCCTTTCAATCAACTGTTCTTCAAAAGATTTCTCCTTCTATTGGAATCAATTTAAGGGGCGTGCATAAGTGCACAATCATGCCTACTGTCCCTGTCCTATTGTCCCCAATTATTAGTTCCTATTTTTTATTTTTAAATTTATGTTTATTCTTATTTCTATTGTATTGTAAGCTTTTGACAAAATAAAATACATCATTCAGGCATTACTGTGATCCAGATGATGTCAGAACTTTTTCCATCCTTACACCATGAACTTTAAGAGGAGTTCAGCCAATAATGTACCACACACAACTATCTAAGATTATTTAGGATTATCATTGCAACTATTGTAAGTATTTGCCTCCCAGTAATTCAACATTTTATTAAAGGGGGGGGGGGGGGCAAAGTCTTAAATGTTTTTCAAATAAGCACAAATTTACACATACTATCATGGCCCCTCCTGTCATTTTGTTGGATCAGCAAAGAGTTATTGAAGATCCCAACTCATAAACAAAGATATCAGCCAAAATAAATTTGAGAAACTCTTTTAAGTATTATAGCTTTACAAATTCAGATTAATCATTGATAGAAGTATACAAAAGCACAGGAGGTGAATGGTCATAATATTCGGAGGGGGGAAGCAAAGTTTCATGATAATTCTGAAATAAAGTTCCACTGTTTGCAATGATCACAGAAATGTTCTCCTCTATCTATTTATCCTCTTCACAAATTGTGGTAACATGTATATTAGATTGACTAGCCACTAGACAATCAGTAAATAGTGTTCTCCTTTTTGTGTTGCATGTGAAAACAAGAAAGTTGTTGAGCGATTGAAGAACACAATATGTGGCTGATAAGCTATGCAGTTATCTATATAACAAAACCTCAAGCTAGCAGAGCTTCATTGCCTGAACAAAGAAGATAAGGAACAGGAATGCTTCCTGACAATGTGAGTTGTTAACATAACAAGCTCTTTGTCATTTCCACTAGCAAGTGAGGAGAGCAGTAGATGTTCCCATGATTCCTGAATCTAAACTTCTGTAATGCTAATGAACATTCATACAAATGGAAAGGAACTAGTTAGACCACTGTCCATTCCCCTGCTCAATGCAGGAATCCAAAAATCTTTTGAAGTGGTCCCAAAAGTGCTTTTTCAAGAGGAAACTGGACTTTCTGCTTTTTCTTTCAATACCAGAAAGCTTCTTTAGCATCTTTGGGACAACCATCTCCTGGATGACTGAGAATCTCCATAGTCTTTTGAAGTGGGTGACCAACCAACTCACCAACTAAAAGGAGTTTACCACCTCCTTTGACAATTGGTTCTGGAGCAATTTTTTAAAAATATCTTTTTACTAACACTTCCATGGAAAATGAAACCCAGCTTGAGAAAAGCATAGTCAAATTGCTCTAAAAAAAGAACAAATATCTTTACACTGATTATTATTTTAATGTACCCTTTCATGTCAACTGTGAAGGGAGTGCATGGGCAAAAAAAACCCCCTCTCGCATGACTAGTGGATCAATTTTTGAAATCCAGGCACCTTTAGAGAGGCTTTCCTGATTATCTCAGTGCCCAGTCAGGTTGATATCAAGACAGGTGGTTGCTTAAATCTTTAGAAACTTTTGATAAGAGTTGCTTTGAAACAGACAAACCTTTTCAAAACCAGGATTCACATGAATGCCATGATAACAATCAGTAGCAGCACTTCAAGAGAAGTCAGAAGGTCTCCTATTCATTTTTATACAAGGTACAAAACTCCCAAAGACCACATTCTGGGACATATTTCATTTACATGAGCAGTACAAAGAGATTGGTGGTTCTGAGAGAGATAAGAAGAGCCTCTATGAAGCTTTTTCTTTTTTTGTCAGCTTTCGCAACTAGCAACTCCACTTGCCACTATCACTGCTCATCAAACACTTTGGTAGGCTATAATATACATCAGTTGTGGCTTTCTAAGGAGACCATACATTTGCTTATCCCCAAGAAAGCACCTTGTCCTGGCAAGGTGAAAAATTGGTTATGTGCATGAGCAGTGACAATACTAGTATTGTATGTTGAGGCCAACCTCTAAATATACATTTGCAATCCCATACTAGATTAGGTTTATTTTATTACTTATTATTTATTAAGCAAATTTATATAGATGTCACTAAAATACATGATTCTGGTGGCTCACAATATTATTACATTTAATATTGTATACACACACATACATTTAATATTATACACACACACACTTATGGTATCAAGAAATCTAGTGACCTGATTGTTCTCCCAGACCTTGGGGACAAGGTGATTATGGAGCTCTCTTTTTGTTCTTTGGTTTGTTCTAATTTGACCTAGTTTTTATTGCTTTGCTACTTTTTTATTACTCTTCTGGCCTGTTGTATTTTTTATATACCTTTACATATACTTTGTTTCTTAGTAGTTAGCTTCTCAAATCTGTATGAAAAACAGGCAGCCTATAAATTAAACAAATAATTAAAAGATATTATATCAGAAAGTCTTACAGTATTTTTAATGAGAATGTTTTGTAATTCTTGAAGAATTCTGCTGCAGTTTTTTCTTGTCCAAACTCTGCACTAGATATCATCTAGTCTAATCTTTAAAATTATCTGCCTGTCCTAAGCTTTTTTTTTTCTAGGCCTCTCTATCTTGGACATTTTTAATGTCCAGATCAATATTCTTATTGTCTAAGGACTTGTTTCATCAACTGTTCATGTTCTGTGATGCTGAAATATAAACTTAATTCACACTTCATGGTTATGATTAACACACTAAACTAAAACCCAGAGTTTATATATCATAAAGACTGGGTTGACACAATGTTAAAGTTAAGCTAAAATCAAATAAATCATATAATGGTTTAGCAATTAGCCTAAACTAGATAACTAAATTGTAATAATATACTATCTTATCACCAACAGGGATTTTTAAAGTATGTAATATATTTGTTTATTTTAAAACAGAGATTTGTTCTGAACCCAAATCTGTAATAGGTATCAGCTGTGTGCACAGGTAAATAAACATATGGCCAACTTCAGTATAACTGAGAACTTGCCAAGAAAGGCAAATTTCCAACAATCTTTCGCTAACAATAGTTAATAAGAGTTAATACAGCTTTTGCAATTTATATCTCAGGTGTTTTACTCCAAAAGTTATTATCGGAACTTTTTAAATGTTGAATACAATATTTCAGTGGACTGTTTATAGTTACTGTCAAGCTAAATAAAGTATTAATCTGCATTAGCCAACAGTAACTTTTTTTCTATTCTGACATCAGATTGGGGATTCTTCCCTTTTAAGCTTTAAATGCTTTACCTACCCAAAATTATTTTCCCCTCTGAAATTTTAATGTAGATTAAATCCATCTTCCCCCAGTACATTTAGCCGCTCTTTGTTCAATTATAAGTTACCACTCTTAACAATTTCTGAAACTTTACATTCTTTTTTGTGCATATTATAAATTGTTTATTTTTATCTGCTAAGAAGAATGAGAAAATCTCAATCAAATTGGTATGAATACAGATCTACCAATAATAATTATTTTGGGTGAATTAATACAAATGTACTACAAGGACATGCAATGCATAGAAGAAGAAAAACTGACTGCCAGCCAGAAACTTGTTAAGAAATGGCTTGCAATCTCCTTGCACCTGCAAGGAGAAAAATATGTTCTCCTTGTTTGTTTATAACCTACCTTTATTATTTTTACAAATAACTCAAGATGGCGAACATATCCAACACACCATCCTCCTCCTATTTTCCCCACAACAACAACCACCCTATGAAGTAGGTTGGCCTGAGAGAAAGTGACTGGCTTAAGATCACTCAATTGACTTTCATGGCTAAGGCCTGACTAGAAATCATGGCTGCCCACTTTCTAGTCAGGTGTTTTAACCTCTAGACCAAAATGACTCTCTTATAATTATATAAGTTTCTACTTTTTATGCAAAATGCACAATTCCCTTTGTAAGCTATTATTCTAACTGTGACATGTAAAAGTCCAATCTATTGATGATCTTGATATGCAGCTGAAATTGAAACAGTATTTCATTATTTTCCATTAAAAAAGAAGTAATTCAGATATTAAAGAAGCTTTATACAATCAATGATACTGGTAGTTGAATTCCAAAATATCTGAAGGACACCAGTTGGGGAAGGCAGTTTTATAGAGTCCACACTACAAAAAAAATAACAAATATTATATAGCCCACAAAAAATAATTATATTAACTATGTTATTCATATCTCATCTCACAGTTAAAATGTTGTATATCTTTACTAATTTAAAGAATCTACTGCAATCGTCAAAGTGATAAGAAATCATTGTAAATCTGTATGTTACAATGTTAATAAAAATACCTAAAGAAGAAAGGAAGAACTTTAAAAGATAACTGGCATCCAAAATCCTGATCTGCATTATATGTTTGGAGCAAATTTCAATCAAATTCACAAGTTCCATCTTTATTTGGTTTTAAACTAAATCAACCAATAATCTGATAAAAAGAGCAATTCTAGGGCCTGGACAGTGATTTACTTCCGACAAAAGCAGAATTTTTGAAATATGAAATAAGAATATAAGGTATAGTTCACATTTCTATTTGCTTTCTTATGCTCTTGTCATGCATGTACACACACAAACACACAAACTACAGCTTTCCCCTTCTTTGCCCATTTTATATTTTGCTTCTGAAACCTTGAGAGTTAGAGGTAGAGACACTTCTTTCCTTAAGATCCATTACTAGTACAAACTCACTTTGAATCGGAGCTATATTCTCTAGTAATCCACAAACATTCTCCCTGCAGAAAGGATCAGGTCAGGCAGTTGCACATCCCAGAAAACACAAAGCAAGCATCAAAACATGTCATCTTTTTCTTTCTCTCCCTCCTCCCTCCTGCACGAGAAAGGTATAATTATCTAAAATCACATATACAGATACTTGCAACTTGCTAAGAGTCTTTGACAATGAGAAGCCTCACAATGAGACACTCACTGGCAGTGTAAAAGAGACTGAGTTCTATTTAGCTAAAAATGTAGTGATAAACTGGTGCTTGAATTGATAATTTTGTAGAAAAGATGGAACCTTTATAAAAGGTGCTTCAATTTTCTCAAAAATTCTAAATTTGCTTATTACATTTAGAAACCACTAGCCCATCTCCCCACACAACACATTATCCAAAGAAGTTAGCTATTATTAACTTCTCTATGGCTTCTCTGATGATTCTGTGGCTGGGGTTTTCTATAGTGGTTAGGGTTTTAGTGCCATTGAAGTTGATGTTGTGACCTGTGGTTTTCATGTGTTGGACTAGTGAGGAGGTGTGTTCCAGCTTTTTTACTGCATTTTTGTGTTCATCTAGGCGGGTACTTATTCTTCTATTGGTCTGTCCAATGTATGTGGCCGGGCATGATGTACAGGGAACTTCGTATATGCCTTGGTTTTCAAGGTCAATTTTGTCTTTGGGGTTTCTAAGGATGGCTGCTATTTTTTTGTCTGTTTTGAAGGCAGTCTTGATGTGATGCCTGTGTAATATCTTACTGATTTTGTCTGTAGTACCTCTTATGTAGGGCAGCTGGGCACAAACAGACTCCCCCTGATACCTCCAGCTCAAACACACCCCAACCAGGCACCCAGATGAAACCTTGCTTCCTAATAGATAACAGCCGTCCTTTCACGCAAAGCCAAGCTGCACTGAAAGCCTCCAACACAGGAACACAGTGTTGCCAGCCAATCAAAGCCACAAAACAGACAGAAGAAACCAGAAACACCAATCAAACAAACTCCAAGAACAATAAACACAGACCAAGACTCCCAACCAATCAGGATGTAAAAAAAACCATCCTGGGACAGCAATAGGCTAGCCTCAAATTTAAAACTAACGGCCATATACGAACTCAATACAGAAGCCTGATGATGGCAGATGAGATTCTGCTGAAACGTTGCTATAACTTTAAAAGCACTACAATGACGTGGGATAATACCCGAAGGAAGCTGAACAGCACACATGTAAGTACCCACAAAAACTTAAAAAAAACAAATAGATAGATAGATAGATAGATAGATAGATAGATAGATAGATAGATACACACACACATATGTATGTATGTATGTATGTATGTATGTATGTATGTATGTATGTATGTATATTGAGAGTATTTACACCAAGACAAATTCCTTGTGTGTCCAATCTCATTTGGCCAATAAAGTATTCTATTCTATTCTATTTTATTCTATTATATTCTATATATTGTTAGAGTTGAGTGTAAAGGGCATACAGTGAGAAGCCTTTTTGGTTCTGGTGTGCTACTGTAATATATGAAAAATGTTTTTCCCAAATACTTTTACTTTCTAAATATTATGCACAGCTTTTTAAAATGAAATTGCAACTTGTCTCACTATTCTTGCAGAAATTATCAGTGAAGATGCTTATAAAATCAATTTTTCTAAGCATTATAAAGAGTGAGATAAAATGGTATGTCAAGTATAAAACCAGCACATTAAAAATATAAAAGTGAAAAAGAAACCTAATATAATCACCAAGCAGTCTAACAAAATACCAAGTTTCTAACATATATTAAGAACTTAATACTGTTAATATAAAGGATCAAGATAATAAGATTAATTAAAAGACTTTAATAAAAATTTAGAGTTTAAAAGATCAGGGAGAACAAACAAGTAGGCAATGTTATTGGACTGACGGTTTGAGTTTCTTCGGTGACAGACCGAAACCTCGTCTCTCCGAGGCTTTGATCCGTGCTCGCCGCCGGAGCACCCCGAGCTGGCTGGTTTCAGGGCTAAGCCACCCCATAGAGGTGGTGAAGAGGGGGGAGACTGCCTGCAGGGTTGAGGAGAGCCGCATCTCTCCTCCATTACTCCCTTTCCCGAAGGCGGCTGCAGCAGTAGTCAGAAATGGCCACCACAAAGAAGAACTCAACCGGAAAAGAATGTGCAGGAGGAAGATAAGAAGAGAAAGTTTTGGTTGACCGGGTCGAACAGCAAAAGCAACAAATAAGGTACCCTGGAATTTAAACTTAACAACATTGTTCCCAAAGAAGATTTTGAAGCTGCGAAGGAGAGAGAGAAGGGAAAGGATTAGGCTTTTTTCTTCCCTTCTTTATACTGACAGCTAAGAGACTGAAGCAAGAAATTGAAAAAAAAAAAAATCCACTTTGATATTAATAGGTATCTAAGCTGAAAATAAAAGTCAAAGAGATAATCAAGATTTCTGGATATTTAAAAGTTTTTTAAAGTTGGAAAGGAGAAAAAAAGAATAGAAGGGCAGGATCTGGAAAGATGGAGGAGACTACTTGGAATTAAGGAATGGAACTGTAATTAAAAGGAACTCACAGTGAAATTTTAACAAGATTCCTCAAAGATACATTTTAATGGAAACTTTGTAACAAAATAACAGAACCCCAGGAAGAGAAAGTGGAAAAAAGAAGCAAATAGAAACAGCCTTGGATTATTTGGATTACTTGGTGATTTTTGGTTTTTGCATCTGGATGACTAAAATTAACTGGGTGGTTGTTTAAAAGTTTTTAAAATTGTATCATTCTTAGAAGAACTGAAAATGGAACTTAAAAAATGGAAAGAAGATGCACAAGAAGGGAGAAGTTCTTTAGGCTTCGTGTTTCAATTCTTAGAAATGGAGATCTGGAACTATGAGAAGTAACAAGAAACGCTTCCAGAACAAAAAGATTGGGGCAAAGAAGAAGCCATCTTTAATGATCAAATAATTTTAAGGGGGGGGGAGAAAAAAGGGGGAAAAGAGTGAAAGGTTTAAGATTAAAAAAAACAACCCAAAAGAATTTGAAAGATAAGTATAATATTAGAAAGCAACAGAAGAGGGGATTACAGATGAGAGAGTTAGAAGTAGAGAGACGAGGGGGTAAAAAGGGGAGGAAGAAGAAGAGGGGGAAGAAGGCAAGGAAAAGAAGTTGTAATAGACAGAAACAAGAAACAGAGAAACAGGGAAAAGATATTAGGATTGTAACCATAAGTTTGTTTAGAGATAATGGGTGAAAATTTAATTGTAAAGGAGATTCTGCAAAGGTACATAAGATAGCATTGTTATATTAGAAATAGAAATAATTTCAGAAAATATGATGATGGATAAAATATTTATTGTAATGTGGTGGGATGTTTTTTAATAAATAAATGAATTAAAATGATTGAGAGAACTAAAAGGGAACATTTTTAATTATTAGTAATGATTTATAAAAATATAAGTAAGAAATATGGGAAAAAAAGAATTAACCATGGAAAGTTTATAAGTGTTCCCAAGGAAGTATGATATTCAATTGAAAAGAAATGTTAAAGATGTTAAGATTTTAATGCATATTAATGATAGAATTGAACTGGAATGGAATGTGTGTTTTATTTACATATATATATAATTTTTTCTTTTTAAGAATATAATGTCTATTTTAAGAATGTACCAAGCAGAATCCAATTGGAAATTATATATTATATTGAATGCCATAATCTTAAAGCTATACATTGAAGCTTAAATAAGAGCTGAATGGATAAAATTAAAGGATATAAAGGCGTCATACTCTAATTGGTTACTCTAATGACGCTAACAGGCAAAAAATTGCTTAATAAGAAAAGATATGAAATTGTAACAGGACAGACAAAAGTATAAATATAATGGTTTGATTTGAATTGAGATGAGATAATTAAAACAAAGTTGAGAAAATTAAAAGAGGGGGAAAACTATCTAGAAAATATAAAATGGTAATAAGATATGGAATAGAATATAAAAATATGAATGAAATTGAGTTTTGTGTCTGTATGAAGAAGCGATAACCTGGGACCGTGCTATTTTCAGAAAAGATGTTTTATTTGTATTTTGTCTTTGTGAAAACCCAAATAATTTTTTTTTTAAAAAAAAGTAGGCAATGTTATTGCCAGGTCAGTTTTTCTGAGAAGTGTTCATAAGCTCTGGAGTAAATCTTTTGGAAAGGTGACTTTGAAAAGTATCTTAAGGCACAGAGAACAAGAGAGGTACAGAGAAAAGTGACCAATCTGATATACGGTATTTGCCCATTCTCTCTTTTCTGAGTGCTATCTTTAAAAAAAAAAAGTATGCATTTGCATCTGTTTATTCTTTTATGAGGATCATTGTCGTATTTATTATATTAGATAAAATAAACTGGTTCAAAGATTTTGTGCTTGCTGGGTCATTTGGGTCATTTGGCTGACACTCCTGGCTTCTATAATTGCATGGCTTATAAGATATCTGCTAGTTTTCCAATTTCAACACAACGGACTCCAGGGAAATTCTACATCAAACACGGGTTCAAGAGAGCACAGAGATACATTCTTAATTGCATACAATGCAAGCCAAGGGAGAAACAAGTTAGCTAAGCAGGTGTATTATCACAAACTAAGTGTTGCCAGGACTACAAGATAAGAGTCAGTGGAGAAAACCATGTTTACTATAGTCGGTCTAAAGATTTCAATTTCCCATTACTGTACTGCCTACGGCCATATTAACCCTTGAGAATTTGAAACAGTCAACTAATTGTATGCTATCCTCAAGACACTGTTGTCTTCTACAACACTGTACTGAACTTGAATTGATGAATCCCCCAAGGGTCAATGGAGTGAGTTGTTATGGTGCCTTGGTGGGGAGGGTGTGTTGCATTTTCTGCTATTGTTTTTAACTGGTTGCTATGCATTACCTAAGATCATTCTGAGAGATAGGAAGCCATTTTTTTTGTTTTTCATAAATAAATGCTTTCTACTAAATGCTACAATGTGGTTCATTTGATTTTGGTGCAGTGTGTTCTGTGAAGCAAGATTTCATGTATGATCATTAAACCTTCACAACTTTATTTTATCTTCAGCTTTATCTGTCATATGCACAACACAGAGATACACTACTGCTGCAGTTACTGCTGTTTACAATGGATTTAATATTTAAATTATACTTGAGTATATTTGTACTCTTTTTACCACAGGGTATTTTCTTCCAAGAGATATGTAAACAGCCAATTAAAATGAAAGCATAAATCTCTTTACAGTTTTTATTCCATTCTGGGCTACATACTGTTTATCATTGGAACAGCAGTGTTTTGAAACCAATCAAACTATGTTTTGGAACTTTTTGAGCTGACATCAGACCATAGATTGTTGCATCTCAGGCTGGCAATCACTTTGTTGGGACATTGGAAGCGATTGCAGAGGATTTCAAATGAGAAAAGGATCCTGCAAACATGTTAAGAATACAACCAAAAAGATAATTTAATGTATTCAAATATCATTCCAATTGGAGGAAGGAAATTGCTGCATAAAAAGTAGGCCACACCAATTCTGATCTCATTTTCAAATCATTAGCTATTTCTGGCCAGATAAAGAAGAGAATCTTTATTGTCCATACTTACAGGAGAGAAATCCACTTGAAAAACTGTTGCATCACAGATTTAACAAGGGTACTTAATTATTATACAATAAACTTGCTTCACCTTTTAAATTCCACAAAACACTAGGCTGCTTTTTTCACAGACGTACACTCTAATGTGGCTACTAAGAGTGTAATATTCGGATCCAAAATAAGCAGGGAGGCCTATTCACATTCAAACGAAAACTTCATACTCCCAGCTGGGAATACAGAGGTCAGATGAACGGGGAAAAATAACAAGCAAAGTTACAGGCACGATTCCGATTCTTTTCTTGTTTTTGAAATCCTCTGCACATTCTGCTAATCAACAGAACTGAACTAGATACATTTCTGCATCCAAGAGAGATTTATAGAGAGAGCTTTATGTAATGGCAAGCCATTTCCAGAAGTGTTGCAAGGAGTTGTCTTGGCAGCTACCAGGAGTCAAAATTGACTTATAGGGACATTCTATGTTTTTATACTGCTATAACAATAGCAATACAACAAAAAGCAAGAACAATAAAATTGCTATGTATGTGATAGATAGATAAGACAGATGGATAGATGGATAGACAGACAGACCAACAACCGATTGACCGACCGACCGACCTGCAGGCTGCCAGACATGTTTGGAAAGCCTCACCTGAAAACATTATGATAGCTTGGAGAAGACACAAGGAAATCTGCATATCTCATAATTTTTATCCTCCTATTGTCTCTTAATATCTGCTATCTGAGAAAACTGTCTTGCATTCTCCAATGATAAGCTAATACACAATGTTCACAAATAAGTTTGTGGTAAATTTCTTAAGAATTTTAAGAAAAACAGTGACAGTGATGTTTGCCTCTTTCAATACATTAATAATCTTTGGGTGGAATCAGAAAATTGTAAGGTGGGGATTAATTGCACACATGTATTATACTTTTAAGTGTGTAATTAATTGAAAAATATTGCTACATTCAATGCATTTTCAAGTATATAATTGAATTATAAATTATTGCATTTGTTAATTATTGGTTAGTGTGAACTACATGTAAAATATAGATTAACATTATATATTAGGGATGCATTATCCACTTTACCCAAAGAATTTTGGGCCCCCAATGTTTTTTAGAATTTTACCATCAATATGTTCTCAGAAATTGAATGTTGCTTTCAAAGAAAAACAAACTTGCTTTTGAGGTACTCAGTTCTGAGTTGCAGAGACCAGAAACCAGAATCAGTATAATCTACCTGAATATAAAACTAAATAAATTAAAGCAATAAGTATGCCCTATCTCCAACTCTGATTCCTGATAAAAATGTAATCCTTGACATGGTGAAAGGCCCTAAACTGCAGAGATTTTTCCACTTTCAGTTCAACGTATTCTGTATTTGTTTCAAAAATTAACTAACACACACAATTAGTGTAATGACATTATCAGTTATCATTATTTATTCTTCATGTCTTTAATTAAACGAAGTTAAATTGGGCTGTGATGCCAATTGTTTTCTGAATTGTTCAATTCAAAATAGACATAGATAGAATACTTTATTGGCCAAGTGTAATTGGACACACAAGGAATTTGTCTTGGTGTAAATACTCTCAGTATACATAAAAGAAAAGATACATTCGTCAAGAGTTGAGAATCATAAGGTACGATGCTTAATGATAGTCATAGGGTACAATAAGCAATCAAATCATACTAGGAAACAGTCAATATAAATCATAAGTATACAAGCAAAAATTGTTCCATATGAAATGAAAAATACCTATCATTAGAGGTAGTCTCAACTTATTACAACTGCGACCAGAATTTCTGTTGCAAAGCAATTAAGTAAATTACACGATTTTATTCTTTTTTTGCTCTGGTGAATTACCATAGTTTTTTAGCAAATTACATAGTTTTTTAAGCAAAATTGGCTTACCCATTGGCTTCGAATGTTTGTTTAACAATGATGGTAAGTCAAGGGCACAGAGTAAGTTACATTGACATCATCAGTAAAAGTGAGCTTTCAAGTCTCATCCCAAATGTTTACAAAACAAGTCAGAAATAAGATTTTATTTTTTTCCACAAATGGTTGGCAACCTGCCCAGTTAGGCAGCTTTACCAACAGATTATGAGCCTACCCGCATAAAAATCACTTTAATTGGCTTTTATATTGCATTATATGGAAGTAGCATATTCAGCACCAATGGGTAACACAAAGATTTGGGAGATGGAGGTTATAGATTATGGAGGAAGCCTATGGCTTCACAGATGAAAAGTGCTGCCTCAGAGGTAATTTAATGTGGATTCTGTATAACATTGTTCCTTGCACCTCTATGGGAAGTTCAAATGCTGGTGAATAAATAAATAAAGAAAACTAACACAGCTATCGCCATAGAATACAAATGGTGGAATAAACCCAGCCACTGAAAAATATCCTTCTGGCTGCATCCTGCCTAACACTCACTTGACAGCTAACAGGTTAGGAGCAGAAGCACTCAAGACCAGAAGCCAAGGGTGAAAATAAGAGAAGAGCCCAACAGTGACCTTTCTTGACTTCCATGGGTGAGTACCATCAGGGGTAGCCTGAGAAAAAAGTGCCACGTGTCCTGGGAACTTGAAGTAGAATCAAGAATTTGAACTTTTTTAGATTTTTCAAAAATGAAAATGTCACCTTGGATTTACTTTTAAAAGAAAGAAACCTCAGAAAAGGTCACATATCCATAACTAGCCTCGAAGATATTTAATGCTGAAGCATGTTGCTGTTCACAACGCAAGCTTGGCTCTGTCATATTTGCATATAAAGTTGAATATAAAGGACAGAGTTTGTGTTCCAGCATTTGCCCTCTTCGTGGTCCCATCCTTGGGGGAAGTCCCATCTTAAGGGCCTGTCACATTGGCCAACGGATGCAAAACGTTTGTAAAAAGGACACAGCGGACGAGAAAATGTTCCATCCGTTGTTATCCGCTCTCAAAAGTGCCCCGAATTTGCATAAGCAGAGCGGACAACAACGGAAAGGAACGGACGGGGGGAGGATGTAGAGGGGATGTAAAACGGATGCTCCACGGAAGCCTAGCGGATGGAAGCGGATGGGAGCGGATGGCACATCCGCAGAGCTTCCAGGGGAGCACAACGAAGCGGACGCGCAGCGGAAGGAGTGGATGAAGCGGATGCAGAGCGGAAGCCTAGCTGATGCTTAGCAGATGCACAGCATTCACTGCGCATGCGGGGAGGATGCATTGCGTCAGCCCTGCGGATATAAAGGGAAGCAGCTCACAAGCAGGTCACCATTCAGAGGAAAGACCTGCTGCCAGACACAGCGCCAGACAACCAGCCAACAACCCAACAACCATGGGGAAGAAGAGAAAGCCTGTGGCATCTGCTGCCAGTCCTGGCAAGAGGGACAGGGCCACCATCCCACCCCTTGGCCCTGACTCTGCTTCTGCTGGGGCTTCTGCTGCTGGGGCTGACTCTTCTGGTGCTGGAGCTTCTGCTGGCGCTGCTCCTGTTGCTTCTGCTGGTGCTTATTCTGCTGGCACTGCTCCTGGTGCTGAGGCTTCTGCTGGTGCTTACTCTGCTGGTGCTGCTCCTGGTCCTGCTGGTGCTGATGGTGCTCCTGGTCCTGCTGGTGCTCCTGGTCCTGCTGATGCTTACTCTGCTGCTGCTGATCCTGGTGCTGCTGGTGCTGCTGCTGGTGCTGCTGGTCCTGCTACTGTTGTTGCTGCTGCTGGTGGTGGTGGTGGTGTGGAGGAGCAGCCCCTACAACCTCGAAGCCCCTCTGATGAGGACCCATATGGCCCTGCCAGAGGGAGGAAGGGGCATACGCGTGAACGGGAGAGGAGGCAATACTCCATCGAAGAGGAACATGAGGATGAGGTGCTGGAATGGCTGAGGGAGAACGAGTATCTTTGGCAGAAGGGACACAGACTCTATCGAGACACCAAAAGGAAGCAGGCTGCTTGGAGAGAGAAGGCGGAGAGCCTGGGCTACACTTCGGAGGTGCTCCTCGGGTGGTGGAAGCACATGCACACCTGGTACGGAAAGCTGCACTTCAAGAAATCTGGCCAGGCCGCGGTCAAGCTGATGGACCGAGAGACCTACGTGATGGCCAAGTGCAGCTTCTTGGAGGGTGAGATCCGCTGCCGAGGAGCAGCCCCTCTCACAACCCTCTCAGGCAGCCCGCTGGGAGCCAGTTCTCTTCTGGCCAAGAGTCAGCTCCTGTGTCCAGGCAGGTATCTGTGGAGCATGCCATGACGGAGAACCCCCTGACAGCTGCACTGAGAACCCCCCTGACGCAGTGGAAGCAAGGAGAGGGCACTTCCACCAGAGGCCAACCCACATCCACCTCCAGCAGGCCCTCACCTACCAAGGCTACGGCTACAAGGAGGTCCATCAGCACAGGCAGCCCTTCCCAGTCCAGGCACAGGTACATCGTACACCACGGTGCCACCGATGCTACCGATGCCAGCCACGCCACAGATGCCACCCATGCCACAGATGCCACCCACGCCTCACCTCGCTCAGCTGCAGACCAGACATCCCCACTACACTGCTCCTTCCTCCACCCCACAGCCAAGCCCGGCCTCAGAACATCTGTCATCTATATTGGGGCTCACACCCCATGTCCTGGAGGAAGGGGCTCTCAACATCACAGGACTGAGCCAGGTCTCTGAGAACTTCCTCCACACACCTTCCCCTGTTGTCCTCTCGGGTCCAGGCACCCCAATGACGCCTCAGACCAGCACTCCAGCAGCAGCCACATCCACAGCACCTGGACCCTTTACCCCTGAGACTGGGCACGCCTCAGAGTGATCAAGAAGAGTGCCAGAGACTGGGTGGCTACCTGTTGACTTTATCTTTGCTTGGGACACTTGGGTTATTTTGCTTTTACAGCTTGTTATTAATAAAGATTATCTTTGCTTCACACACTTGCTTCATTTATTTTATTAAATAAAGTCTTGTTGGAAACTTTTAGAAATGGTTTAAGCCTTTGAATGCTTGTGGGATGGGTTAAGATAGCAGTGGGATGGGCAGGGATACCTTTGGGATGGGTAATAGCTGTGCGATGGGCAGGGATACCTTTGGGATGGGTAATAGCTGTGGGATAGATAAGCCTCCAGTGCAAGCATAGTGGGACTATATGGTCCACCCTCCCAGGTGCCACACCTTTGGCCTTTTATTATCAATAACAATGTAATCATTCATCAACACATTTCAACATAAACACAACTCTTTATTAAATGCCCTGTTCATTGGAGGGCCACTCAACATACATGGCACAATCTCATCAGTGTGATGAGACAGGCTGAAGGAAGCATCCATTAAGCATCTACCATCCTGTCTTGCCACTCCACTGCTCCAGCTGGGAAGTTGCACCAGTGTTTCAGGAGGTTGCGCTGCTTCATCCCTTCATGTGAAGCTCTGTTGGGGCCTTGCACATCCACAGTGTCTATCAGGTTTCGCCCTTGCCTCCATTCACCAGGCTCCATGTCCCCATTGCCTTGTTGGAGGTCCACGAGCCTGTTCTGCAACACTGGGTAGCGGGTGCGCATGAGATTGTGCAGGATGCAGCAAGCTTCCACGATGTTCCTTACGATGTTCCTTACAGAAGTACCTGGAACCTGTTGGCCAGGATGCCAAAGGCGTTCTCCACCACCCGCCTTGCCCTGGACAGCCTGTAGTTGAAGATCCTCTCTTCACGGGTGAGGCATCTGGAGGTGTAGGGCTTCATGAGGTAGGTTGTGAGGGAGAAGGCGTCATCCCCCATGATGAAGTAGGGCACATCTTGTGTGTCGTTGGGCAGGGGGTCTGGATCTGTGAAGCCCATGATGAGGTTGCGTTCCAGCTCCTCCTTGAGGTGACTGTCATTGTATACCTGGGCATCTGAAGATGAGCCGTTGCCTGAAACATCGATGTACATGAACTTGTAGTCAGCATCGACCATGGTGAAGAGGATGATGCTGAAAAAGCCCTTGTAGTTGACATAAGTGGACCCTGACTTGACTGGAGCTTTGCAGGCCACGTGCTTCCCATCCACGTGCTCCAACGGTGTGTGGGAAGTTCCACTTCTGATACCACTGCTCTGCAACTTTCTTCCAGACTTCTCCAGTGGAGGGGCACTGGAGGAGCTCCTGCAGGTATTCTTCGATGATGGCCTGCACCACTTCTCTGACCACAATGCTGATGGTGTTGTGTGGCACCCTCCAGCCGTACTGCATGCTCCTGTAGGTGGTCCCTGAGGCCAGGTGGTGCAGAGTCAGTGCCACCTTGAGCCCAGGGTCCAGGCTGGGCAAGAAGTTGGTGCTCTGCTTGGTCAACCTGGGTCTCAGCTGCTCCACAACTTCATCAAACATGGCTGGCAGCATCCCCATCAAGTTCTGGAATGCACGAGTGTCTTCGTTCCTAGCTCCACCATCAGCTTGTTGTACAGTCCGTACTCTGCTCTTCTGGCGATCCATCTTCAGACCCAGACACTTTTTGGCCGCCTCCTTTTCTTCGCGTAGAACAGGTGAAAGAGCCTGTAGATGGCTTTGCACTGTTTTAGAACGATGGTGGCTACCAAAAGGAGTGTGTGATGATCCATGGTGGAGATGACTGGATGCTGTGCAAGAGCAAGAGCGAGATGAAGGGCTGAAGAGGTCTGCACTGCAGGGCTTCTGGACTGAAAGTGAGATCCAGGTGAGTTCCTCCCCCTTTTTATAGGAAATATAGGTTTTCCGCTAGGTGTCCTTTTGCATCATCCTCTAGGCATCCTGCAGACATTCTAAATATCCGAAATATGTCCCCTCTGCGAACGTTTTTTCCGTTTTAATGCTTTGTATGCGAGCTGCATCCATTTTCATCCTTTCTCTATCCGTGCTACTAACGCTTTGTGTCCATTCCGTGTCCGTTTCGCTTCCTCCCTGTGTCCGTTTTCCGCTGGAGCGGATGCGAGTTGCGCAGATGCGCAGCGGATGCCTAGCAGATATAGCGGATGCGTAATGGATGATGACGAATGTAGAACGGATGTTCCCCGTATGCGTTGCGGATGCAGAACGGACGCGTTGGATACATTTTCCACTCAAAAAGTTTTGAGCAGCTCAAAACTTTTTGAGTAGATGGAATCTCAGTCGACGGATGCTGGACGGATAGAGAGGATGAAAAACGGACACAGTGAGTACAGAATGGAAGCATCGCGTTAACCAACGGATGGCAAGTGTTTCTCTCCGTTTTACTTCCTCTTTCCATCCATTGGTGCAGTGTGATATGGGCTTAAGGATCTTTACCAGGATATCCCTATAGCATTTGTTTTGCTTTTCTTTTGTTTATTACATGAAATGAAACTTGTAAATTAAAGTATGTGGATTACCATACTATGCAAAACTCAGCCAACTATGGTTGATTCAATAAACCATGGCTGAATAAACTAACGCTGACCATAATGTATGATTCTACCTTTTAAATGGCATTAATCTCAAACCAGTTTATTTAATCATGATTTTAAAACAACATTGATCAAGGTCAAATGAATTCAGCAACTTTATTCATGCATTACGATTAATAGAAGAGAACCCAGAAAATTAACAAATGGAACTGATTATACATATCTTTACCACCCTACACCTATATAACTATCTATATCTGTCTACCTATTGATAGACAGACAGATTGTCTGCCTGTCTGTCCGTCCATCCATCCATCCATCCATCTTCTAACTAAAATCCACTGCTACTGTCTTAATACTTTATTTTTATTGCTGCAGTTCTAGTATAGTTTTCAATCCTATTCTCTCTCCTGAGCAATTCATCTTTTTATGGAAATGGTAGAGCATTAAAACTTCAACTGAAGTAATAAATACCTATATACATCCTAATAGCATGGGGAAATGCAAATAGGACTGTTCAGTATTAACATCAACTTTCCCTAATCTGGTACTGTATCAACCAAATAGTTTGGATCAAAATTTCACTGTAACTATCCAGCAAGTTAAATGATTTATTTCAGCTAGAGATTATGGGAGCTGTAGTCCAATATATCGTTCTCATCATCATCATCATCATCATCACTATCACATAACCATCATCTTCATGCCAGAAGGTTAGATTCAGATAAATAAGTGCTTCCTCTAATTTCACCTTCCCACTGTGAGAAGAACTCAGGGTTGTACCTTCCAGTCCATGGGATAGAGATCTGAGAGGAATTAAGATAGTAGGTGGAAAAAGCAGGTATAAGAAACAATTTTTCCACTTTCTTTCTTTGGATTTTGTTTTGTATATTACATTATAGTATATTACTATCGGTATGATAATCTTTACACAACATATTTCTACAACATATTCCTTATGTGCTTGAGTCTCCAATCAGAAATCAGAAATCCTAACAATTGTTCTATATTAGATCCCAATACGAATTGTTTTCAGAATGTGAAAGAGTGATTTATTTAAAACTATTGAGTGACTTCATGGTTGAAGTAAGATATGAATTGAGTGTGACCTCATGCTTAGCTCATTATCAGTCATTATGCCATTATCATCTCTCATCTTAGTGTTAAACCGAACTATTTCTCTCTTTTTTTAAAAAAAAGAAAGAAAATGTTAAATAGAAAACGCTAAGAAAAATCGTAGGGACACTATTGAGATAATAATGTCATGCTCACAGGACAAATATGTACTTATGTGCATGCCAATTTATTGCACAGAGAAATTATGTATCATAATTATGAAATGGCTTATAAATCATGAGGCATCTAATAACTACAAATTATAGGGATGCCTTTTGATCTAATGCTTCTGAATCTTATCCCTCATCCCTCTAAATTTACATATACAGTGATGGATTCTGAGTAGCTTATAACTAACTGGAAAAAGGGTTTTGGATCACAGTGGATAGCACAATGGAGATGTTGACAAAGTATAATCCACATTGTGGAAAAGGGAAACTTCATGAGAGGGGTCATTAAGAAAGGGTTAAAATATAAAATGCCAATAATATAAGGAAAGTATATACGTCACAAGAATATAATTAACCTTAGGAATTCATTACTATAAAATATGATGATGGCCATTAACTTGGCTGCATTTAAAATGACAATATATAAATTCATGAAGGACAGGTCTAGCAGGACCTAATAATTTTGAGATTAGTGTTACCTCCCAGTTGAGGGAAGCTACAGAGAACTAGTGGCTGAAGAGACGAATATCTTTTCTCCTACCATGTTTCTCACAAAATAGGGCCAGGCCTTTTTTTTTTTTTTGAGCCCTGAAAAAATGGCTGTCTTTTTGGGGGTGAATTAATTCCCCCCCCTGCATGCACCAGCGCCGTCTCCAACAACAGCATCTGAGTTGCTCCTGCTTTTCCCCTGTCCCCGTAACAACAGGAAAAAAAGATTTTGAGGTACCTGGGAGCACCGCACACTGCATTTTGGTTTAATCCCGAGTGGCTGGGTGGGTGTGAGGAGAGCCGAGCAAGTGTCTCTGGTGCTGCTACCCTTAGTGATCCAGCCTCAGGCTCTGCAAGTTTGCAAAAGTCCCACTGCGCAGCCCGTTACTGCATTCCAAGCGCCCAGGCTGAGCTGCAGCTGTCCCTTTCTCGCCAGCGCCGTCTCCAATAACAGCGGCAGCAGCGGCGGGAACCGTGGAAGGTTCGGAGGCAGCTCCCCCACCTGAGAAGCAGCTAAAGTGCTTCCACGGTTCCCGCCGCTGCTGCCATTGTTATTGGAGACGGCGCTGGTGAGAGAGGGACAACTGCAGCTTGGCCTGGGCGCTTGGAATGTAGGAACGGGCTGCGCACTGGGACTTTTGCAAACTTGCAGAGCCCGAGGATGGAGCACCAAGGGTAGCAGCACCAGAGACACTTGCTTGGCTCTTCTCACGTCCACCCAGCCGCTCGGGATTAAACCTAAATGCAGTGCGCGGTGCTCCCAGGTACCTCAAAATGTTTTTTTTTCCTGTTGTTACGGGGATGGGGGAAAAGCAGGAACGACTCAGATGCTGTTGTTGGAGACGGCACTGGTGAGAGAGGCGCCAGCGCCAGTGGGAACTGTGGAAGCATGAGAAGCGGCTGAAACACTGCTGGACATCCATGCCAACACCGCCTGCCTGCTGACCCAGGCAAGGGAGGGGTAAGGGAGCCCTCTGTGCTCCACCGTGGTATTAGGAACAGCTGATGGTGAGGCGTAGCTGCCCATGGGGGGCACTCCTAATGGCAAGTTCCCCCCTGCCTTCCCCCCCCAAATTTCGCATGTTAAACTAGGCCTAAATTTGGCATAAACTAGGCATAAATTTATGCCTAGAAAACATGCTGGGTCTTCCTATTGGAGGGGCCATATTGTTGGAGAAAAATGGTACTTATGGGCATCATGAGGAAAAAAATGCTGACTAGCGACACCTGAATATGAGGCTGACTTAAGGACTATTAAAAATAAAAAGGTGCTCTTGCCCAAATGTCAACTGTAATGTTAAGGATTAAGAATTTATTTTTCAACCGTATTTCCTTTTTCTTAGCTTCCCAGGATGTGGCTTTTTTTTTCAGATCATCCAGATCATTAAAAGAAACATTGCCCTCTAATCATGAAAAAAATGCATTAAACTTCAAGAAAGTTCACCTTGACTAAATATGGCTTAGCATTTGGAAAGATTACATCATCATTTGAGCTATTTCTGCTTTCAGTCCTGTATCGAAAGAAATGGGACCACTTTTTTTTAAATGACTAAGCAGGTATATTTTCAAGGAAAATCAGGTATAAGAAGTCAGATAAAGCACTACCATCAAAAGTTACCGTTTTGACAACAGCTACACTAACAATATTTTAACTTAATGGACTTAATTATATAAGGTTATAAGTGTTCTAAAAAAAATCAAAATCAAGATACCAGAATGCCAAGAAACAGATCACCGATTAAACTTCTTGTCTAGCATTCAAGTCCTCAGCGAAGATGCTTTTTATTCAAATTAATCTGAGATGGAAAGCAAAGTTTTTCACAAATAAAAAATGTTGTAATCATCTTCAGTGTTGCAAGTATTTTATTTATTTTACATTATTCTATAATGGGGCAGACACGTACATTTAAATGGATGAGGGTAAGGAGATATAAAGCTCTGGTACTCGAAAACCTTTATGAATCAGTCTTTGAAAGAGTATTCTAATGGATCTGAACAGCATTGAATCTGACTTATACAAGCACTTAAGTAAATTTATATGGGTCAGGGATATTTCTGGAATAAACAAATTTCAGTATGATAAAATAAATTTCCTAACCCAACAAAATCATATTGCTTAAATTCTGTAGAACTTGAAAGATGCCCATCTCTTGTGATATTGTGATTGGTGCTCAAGATATTATCAAACTTTGATCTGGCTTTTTCACCCCATAAACCTGTGGCTTAAATTGTGCTTTATGCAGTGTGCTTTACACAGTGTGCAGATCCGGGGCTTTCCTCTAAAAAGTACAGCTATCCTCCCTGAATGACCTTTTCCTTCCTATTGGCTGCAAAACAGACCCAATGCAAATACATTAGGCAACAAAAGTCAGAGAGAATGAAGGGGGAATAGTCTGTACAAGATCACATCTTCTTCCTACTTGAAACAAAAGCTTAGAGCCACAAACTGAGGGCTACATTTTTGTACCCTCTGAGGAAAGCTCATTCTTGGGCATTTATTTGCTCCTCTTCTCTGCAATATCTGGATCCAAGCTTTCAAACTCATGTATGCTCTGCATTCAATGACAACACAAAAGGGCCTAAATCTAAATGTGATACATATATGTATAGTCCTGGACTTACAACAGTTTGTTTAGTGACCATACAAGCTACAACGGCACTGAAAAAAGTGACTTATGACTACTTTTCACACTTGCAACTGTTGCAGCATCCCGCACGTTCAGATGCCTGGTAACTGGTTCGTATTTGTGGTGTCCCAAGGTCATATAATCAACTTTTGCAACCCTCTGACAAGCAGAGTCAATGGGGAAGCCAGACTCATTTAACTACTGCGTTACCAACTTAACAACTGCATGATTCACTTGCAGCAAGGTAGGTTGTAAAATGGGAACAAAACTACCTTAACAAATGTTTCACTTAACAACAAAAATTTGTGGTTCAATTGTGGTCATCAGCTGAGGACTACCTGCATAAACAAAACACCTAAACCTAAATATGACTTGCTTTGGGGTAAATCTGATAAAGGAGATACAAAAGATTAAGGTGTGTTTATTTTCTTCCTTCCCCCTATATCACCTAAAGGTCTTAACTTCCATATATGTGTGTGTGTGTGTGTGTGTATACATACACACAGTCATGCTTTCAGGTCTTTTTTCAATCTCTATGGCTTCTCTGAAAAGACCTGAAAGCATGAATAGAAGAGATGATTCCACCAGACTGTCAATCATTTTGAAGCCTGCACTCTCAAATAGAAAGATCTCCACACCACAAGCCAGGCAAACACCTGGGCACAAACAGACTCCCTCTGATAGCTCCAACCCAAGCACCCCCCCACCAGGCACCCAGATGAAACCTGGCTTCCTAATAGATAATAGCTGTCCTTTCACATGAAGCCAAGCTGCACTGAAAGCCTCCAATACAGGAACAGAGTGTTGCCAGCCAATCAAAGCCACAAAACAGACAGAAGAAACCAGAAACACCAATCAAACAAACTCCAAGTCCAATAAACACAGACCAAGACTCCCAACCAATCAGGATGTAGAAAAAACCATCCTGGCACAGCAGTAGGCTAGCCTCAAATTTAAAACTAACGGCTGTAATAGCCTGACCCACATACGAACTCAGTACAGAAGCCTGATGATGGCAGATGAGATTCTGCTGAAAGGTTGCTACAACTTTGAAAGCACTACAATGACGTGGGATAATACCCGAAGGAAGCTGAACAGCACTCATGTAAGTACCCGCGAAAACCTAAGAAAACATATATATATATATA
>BLBF01000063.1:2023346-2042267 GCA_015471245.1 Laticauda colubrina
CACACACACACACACACACACACACACACACACACACACACACATACGTATACACAAACCCATACACACACACACAAACTGGATGTCCATCCCCAAGCTGAAATCCCAAAGTAGGTTTTAAGACTGAAATCTTCCTGAGGTGCAGACAAGGTGTTTCAGGAGGAGAGGATTCTGCTGCAGACCTGTATTCTTCCCGCCCACCCAGCCACCCTTCGTTTCCTTTCCAAAGAGGGGGCTCCATTCCGGATGCTGTCTTTTCTTCCACATATCCTCCCGAATGAACGGACCAGGGTGTGTAGACAACACACACACACACACACAGAGGGAGGGGAAGAGAGAACGAGCGGCCCATCAAATAAAAGAACATAAATCCTCAACTACCAGACTCCTACCTGCGCCCCCTCCCCTCCCCGCCCACCCATCCTGCCACCGCCACTCCCGCACCCCCAGGCACTTCCACCCACTCCTCCGGCCACGCGACTCCTCCCTCCCCCCTCACCCCGGACTCTATTGCCCCATATCTGTTCCCTAAATCCTCCCAGCAGCGATCAGCAGGTTTCGTGGGGGAAAAGAACGCTAAAAAGCAAGAAAGCACCCACCCACCCCCCAAAAAAAAGGCGGGCGGGGGGGAGAAACCCACCCCTCACCACCATCCCGCTACATCTTTCGCAACCAGCCGGGAGCATCTGACATAAAGGCGAAGGGAAGCGCGAATCCTGCATCCTCCAAAGGGGACGAGGAGATGGATGGGTGGGTGGAGGGGAAAGCGGGAGGAAGGGAGGAAGAAAGGAAGGAGCGCGAACAGAGCCCGGTTTCCCCCCCCCCACACACACACACACAGCAACACCGAAGAGGAGTGGGCAGCTTGCAACCAAGGTTGGCGAGAAAGAGGAGCGGGGCTGGGGACGGGGACGGGGACGAACGCCTTACCTCCCTCCAGCAGACCAGACCAGGCAGCGCCAGCGAGCAGCTGCTGGAACTCGTCCGGTGAGGCTTCCGCCCTCCCTGCGTGCCCGTCGCTCCTCCCGACAAGCCCAGCGTCCGGCGTCTGTCTCTGTCTCCGTCTCAGGTCGTGCAGCCGCTGCTGCCGCCGCTGCCGCCGCTGCTGGGCCTGACACCCCTTTCACGTGATGCAACCACATGACCCAACATGTTGTTGTTGTTGTTTGTTGTTGGCGGCTTTTTTTTTTTATTATTATTTTTATTTTTTCCCCCTTCTTCTTCATTTTCTTCTCCCTCCCACAACTCCGGCTCTGTCCCCTCCCTTCCTCTTCTCTTCTGCAACGGGCCAAGAAAGGAGCTGCCAAGCCGGAGCCCGGGCCTTTCCCGGCCCAGCCAGCCAGCCAGAGACTCAGATCAAGAAACACGGTCCATAGACCGAGGCCGGAGAAGGTTTCTGCACGCCCTGGACACGCTTGCCGTTTTCCTACCTCGGCCCTCGCCAAGAAACGGTTGTTGGGAGGGTTTGGGTGGGTGGCTGGCTGGATGAGAGAGCTACCACGCCGTACGCCCGGCTCGTCGGGTTCGGCCTTCCAGTCGGGCCTGTGCCTGGCACGACAAAGATCCCGTTTCAGAATCCCGATTTCGTTTTAGAATGGAAGGACCGCCGTTTGCGTTGCGTTGGAAACGAATCCGTGCGTTAGAGATGAACCCTTTCAAGTGAATGAGGCGCTTCGGCCTTATTTATTATTTTAACGCCTCAGATCCCAGCTCATCTGTTCTCCGTTACGTTTGGGTGGCAGGTTTTGGTGTTGGGTATTTTGTGTGTGTGTGTGTGTGTGTTGTTGTTGTTGTTGTTTTTGAGGGAAAAATAATATACCCCGAACCCATTCGTGTCCACCAGAATTCATCATGGGTGAAGGGAAACAAAAGCTGTATTTTACAGTAGGTCTGTTAGTGTATGCAACTCTTCTACTCCATTCCTGTCGGGTTTTCTGTCGGTGAACTATATATTTTGGGACATGTTTTTTCATATATTTGACAGTTTCTTATGATTTGTCAGGAAAATAACCCTCTGTATATTATGAGGGCAGTGTGGGAGGCTGCCTTATACTGAGTCAGACCTAGTTGCTTTTGGTCAGTTGTTCAATCAAAGAACGAGTGAGTCATCCTGAGTGTATCCTGGAGGAAAGATACGGTATATGTGTTGTTTTAATTGTTTGTTTGCTCAATTCATCCCGTTTATCCCACTTGCCAGACAACTCTAGGTAGCTAACAAGGATTAAAAACATCCAAAGGCAAAGAAAACTAATCAAATGATAAAGCACAATGAAATAAAAGGTACTGTATTGTGACCCAGACACACAACTCATATAATTTACAGCTGGGCCAGCATCCAGGCCTTTGGGGCCATATTGATACCAGCAGGTCAAGGCGAACCATTCCCATTCCTAGCCTCCTGAGCAAATCCAGAAGGCTAGAAACAATTCAGGAGAATATCAATATCACTGAGAGATCAAGAATGCTTAGTTGAATGTGCTACAGCCATCCCAGACTATACAAACAGAAGTCATCCACAAGTACAATCAATGCCATCTCAGTACTAGGTCCAGGACTGAAACCCAACTGAAAGGGATCCTAATAATCTGTTTCCTTTAGGTCCTTCTTTCACTGCCCCTTGACCATCTTCTCTATAGTCTTCTCTAAAAAGATTGGCAAGTGTTTGGAAATTATCCAGTGCTGTTGAGTACGCCAGTGCTTTCCAGGAGGTATTTCCAGGAGGTACATCAGTACCAGACTTATCCTCCAGGCTCAGACTTTTTTCAGATAGCCGCAAACAGTGCTTCAACTCATCTCAAAAGGACATGAAACGGGAGTTCAGCTCAAACTGGATTCAAATGACCCCTATCTATCAATTGCCTAAAATAATTGTCACAGCAGCCTGCAGATGTTCCTCTGATCGTTCTATCACAGGGACAGGTCACTTTGAACAGGGCTACTGGCCAGCACTCTCTGCAGATTTACTCTGCTGCTCTTAATGCTGCAATTTGGTCCTTAACATAGACCTCAGCATTTCCTCCTTTGTTTCCCGCAATACTCCAGGCATCTTTTCTGTTGCTTTATTTCCAAGACTTATTCTGAAAACCAGGTAATACCCTGAAGTCAATGAACAGGAAGTCAATGAACACAAGCTTAGTATGATGGAAGGCCAAGGTCATCCTCTCATTCCAAGTCAGTTTTTTCTGTGGACTGGAGGGGGACATGATTTTGATCTGCATCCTACAGATGGGGCTTTGCTTGTTTACACGGCCCAGTTTTGGGCATGCTGCAGCCCACTGCCAATCCACAGAATGGCTTGAGGACCCCTGTTCCAAGAGACAACTAAAGCCTTGGAGAGAGAGAGAGTTTCGGACAACTTCCCAAGGTCCCTGTGAGTCTATCAGGCACTTTGGATGGTCCAAATCAGTTAATGATCTGACCATGATAGCCATTAATGTGCATTAACAAATTCAGTCCATATCATAAAGCTCCAAAATAAAACACACCTAAAGTGTGACTCCCAAAGTATTGGGTTTTTGATAGCTAGGATAAGATCCTCACAGCCATGAAATCCGAGCCTCTTCTTCAGACTCTGCCTGGGAATCAAAGGTTAAAATACCTGAGAAGCATAACCCTGGGAAAGTATAACCTTGCCATAAAAGTGAACAAGAAGTATGTATTGCAGCAGTAATCCCATCTGTTTCCTAGAATTTAACTTCATAAAATGAGTGTCATACATAGTAATATCATAAGATGGAGGGAGAGAGAGAAAGTACTCTATTTAGGAATAAATGTATAATTCCTTTGGATGTCTGTTTTTTTAAAGCAATCATTTCTCAAGAAACATTTTTTAAATGTTTTTTCCTGAACTGTGCATGTCCATATCTGATAAAGATTGCTCCTTGGTTGTTTAAACTCACAGAAAAGGAATATTTTCCCTCTTACAAACAGGCAAAGGAAGATTATATGTTTTTCTTTGTACCTTTGGTTCCAGAAGGCATAGAAACTAGTTCTTTTTGTAATTAAAACTGGGAATTGTGGGAGTTTATCCATATGGGTTATGAATAAATCCCCCCCAAAAAAATACTTCCATTTCTCATGATCAGGAGTGTTTGTGAAAGAATTACCATAGCCATACATGTCCAGTGTTCACTTGGATAAGTAAGATGGAGCCATTTTGGGACCAGCTGAAGAAATGGAGTAATTTTGGAGCCATTCAATGCCAGCCTGATTCCACCTCCAGAATTCTACAGTAAAAAATGAAATGAAGAAATAGCTACAAATAGCAGTGCCCTTCAACTCTTTATTTGTCTCTTTTTCAAGGGAAATGTATTCTTAAAACATCATGTTTGAAACAATAAAATTGTTTTATTATCCTTTCAGTTTTTTTCTAAAATATATAAAATGACTATAATTACGTATGTTATTATGCTCTTATGAATCTTCCAGATGTTATTCTAGAGATTGTAGAGGTGTTTTAAATAGAAAGTAGCATAAATATTTTAAATAAACCATGTATTTATTTAAAAATTACATCATTATCACCAATATGCTGCTATTCTAGCCTTTTTTGTCTACTTTTCCACAATATATTGGTAGCTTGAAGTGCAATAGAAACTTGCAAAATTGGCTTGAGTAGAGGTAAGAGAGCATTAAAGAAATGTGCCTAATATATGCTAGTAAAAAGCAATAACTTGGAAATATTGCATCGAAGATATCACAATCAATCATCTAAATAGCCTTAAATACCTGACTTGGAATGTGTTATAACTTTATTGGATTAAGCTGGAAACTAGTTAGGTACTTTGTGTTGAAATTGCCCAGAATGCATTTTCTGCTACTATAGTTGGCTAGTATGCCATCTTCATTCTTCATAGTTGCTAGCATGGATTCCAGAACCTTTTCTCCTCCTGTCTTAAGCCCATGTCCCACTGCACCAACGGATGAAAAGAGGATGTAAAACGTTAAAAAAAGCTTGCCAACCATTGGAAAACGCGATGCATCTGTTGTGTACTCACTGCATACGTGTTTCATACGCTCTATCCCTCCAGCATCCGTCCACTGAGATTTCATCCACCCAAGAAGTTTTGAGCTGCACAAAACTTTGTGAACGGATGAACTTTCTGTCGTGTACGACGGCACAACATATACGGGCAATCCGCATATGCATATCCGCATATCCGTACATCCACAACATATACGGGCAACAAACATTCTATGTCCGTTTATCATCTGTTAAACATCCGCTGTATCCTCTCTACATCCTCGCAACTCACATCCGTTGCAGCTGAAATCTGAAAAAGGGAGGAAACAAAAGATACACGGAACCTCTACACAGCGTTAGTAGCACGGAAATAGAAAGGATGCGCAGTGAACGGTTTGCATCTGATATACATCCGCTAGGCTTCCTATGAACATCCGTTTAACATCACTGCTACATCCTACCCACGTCCGTTCTTTTCCATTCTGTTTATGCAAATTTTTGCCACTTTTTGGAGCAGATGACAACGGATGGAGCCACCCCCGAAATTTTGCTCATCCGCTGTGTCCTTTATGCATATGTTTTGCATTCGTCGGCCAGTGGGACAGGGCCTTTAACAATATTCCACTTAATGGATAGTCTTCCTGAGATAAACAAAGTTCTTGGAAGAAACCTACGGTCTAAAAATATGCATTTGTTCATATATGAAAAACTTTGACTATCATGCTTAGAAAGGGCCTACGAAAATTATCATATGTTCCTAGAATGATACTTGCATCTAGATACTAAAGATTGACTCAATATTTTGAAATGACTTTTGAAATGACTTTGAAATGACTATTGGCAAAACAGAAATTCTGGGCATTATAATTCTCTGAGGTCAAGAATTACTTGTTAGGATTAGTTAGGTTGAACGTTCAAGGTTGATTTTGAAAGGCTAAGAAGAATTGCCTTTAGTTAGAGCATGGGTGGAAGATTGGAGGCAATAACAAGCATGCAGGTTAGAATATGGAACAGGAGAAATAGCCTCAAAGGTGATGGCAAGCAACTTCTTTATAGGTGGCCAGAAAATCACATGGATATATACATGAAGTCACCAATTGAGCTTGACTCAGAGAAAACTTTTATCTTTAATCTGAGAGTTCTGGGTTTTCCCTCAGTAATTCAAAAAGCCAAATCTACCCCCTGTACCCATCAGTTCATCATATGGTCCAATCACCATCTGTCCCAACTTGAGACGTCCCTTAAATCACTCATCAAGGAAACCCATAATCTTGACCGAAAAGAAGAATGTTATTATGTCCAACTACACACGCTCCATGACATCCCCCCTCCCAATTTCCCAGACACAGGAATATGGCAACATAGAAGCTTCTGGTGTTAATATGGCTTCCAAAGCTGACGCATATATGTCTTAAGAAACTAATTTTCGACATGAAAAAGGCATACTATAAATGAAATCTTTTTGTTTCATTATTGACCAATGTAAGATTATATAATTAATAGATTCTAACTTCTGAGGAATGGGCAAATCTGAGACATTTTATAGATGTACACCGGTTATCAACACTTTTAATCAAACTTTTGTGTTGAAACATTTTGCCTTTAAAGCTACAGAATGTGGATATCACTTCCATTCCTTTCCAATTATTTTCTCTTTTCTGTGGCAACAGAAGAGCAACAAATGAATTCATTGTTGTATTTGTTGCATAGATGAATGATCTCTTATTGATATACATTTATGTAATTTAAATTTGAAATTAATATTTGGAACAGAATAAATGCAAAAAGTTTTCATAAATGCAAGTAATTTTAATTTTAATGATAGGTGCTGAAATCCAATCAAGATGTGTAAATGGAATTGAGACAGGGAGATGGAGAAATTCATAGGAGAAAAAAATGGAATAAAACCTGGACTTTGATGATAGGGAAATAGATACCTCTCATTTAGAAATCTTGGAAAATATCAAATCACATACAATATGACCTATAATATAGCTAGCGCTGTTTCAAATAATTTTCAAATAATAAGGAGTCTCTTTTCATACCAAATTATTTGTCTTCCAAATTCTATTGTGCCATGCATTTTGGAAGCAAAATGTATCAAAGCTAAGAAAAAACGTGCTAACAGCTCAGATCAACTATGAGTGCTAGAAACATAAACATTACCTTCATTCTAAATCAACTAATAACCTGAGTTTTAAAAGAATGAATTTGTGATTCACATAGATATTCAGTGCTTTTACTTTTAATGAAAATGAGTAAGAGTTTTTCTTTCTGGTGTGTTCCCTGTGACAAGGCTGAGGCTGAAAGATGCCTAGAAATAGGTCTTACAAAATATCTAAAAGATTGGATATAAAGCAAAAAGAAATCAAATATCAGAAAAAGAGAACATAATTCCAATCAGGAATCAATAGTTTCCAGAGTCCAAGTTTTCAGATTATCTCTCTTCAGATAATCAGAGTTGGAAGGGATCTTGTAGGTCATCTAGTCCAACCCCCCTCCAAGCAGGAGACCCTACACCATTTCTGACAAATGGCAGTCCAATCTCTTCTTGAAGGTCTCAAGTGATGGCGCTCCCACAACATCTGAAGGCAACTTCTTTTCCATGGGTTGATTGTTCTCACTGTCAGAAAGTTTCTCCTTTTTTCCAAGTTAAATCTCTCCTTGTTCAGTTTCCATCCATTATTCCTTGTCTGGCCTACACTTGCTTTAGAAGATAGCTTGACCCCTTCCTCTCTGTGGCAGCCCCTCAAATATTGGAAGACCTCTATCATGTCTCACCTGGTCCTTCTCTTCACTAGACTAGCCTAGCCCAGTTCTTTATAACCATTCTTCGTATGTTTTAGTCTCTAGTCCCCTAATTATCCTGGTTGCTCTTCTCTGTACTTTTTCTAGAGCCTCAATATCTTTTTTAAATGTGGTGACCAAACTGGATGCAGTACTCTAGATGTGGTCTTACTCAGGCTTTATAGAGTGGTATTAGTACTTCCTTTGATCTTGACTGTATCCCTGTTAATATAACTTTGGATTGCATTAGCTTTTTTGGCGGCTGCTGCACACTGCTGGTTCATATTTAGCTGGTTGTCCACTAAGACTCCAAGATCCCTCTCACAGTTACTGCTATTGAACCTGGTTTCACCCAGTCTATATGTGCACTTTTGGTTTTTCTTGCCTAAGTGTAGGACTTTACTTTTCTCTACAATGAATTTCATTTTGTTAGATATGGCCCAGTGTTCTAGTCTGTCAAGATCCATGTGGATCTTGAGCCTATCTTCTTGGGTGTTAGCTATTCCTGCCAGCTTAGTATCATCTGCAAATTTGGTAAGTTCCTCTTCTATTTCCTCATCTAAGTTGTGAATGAAGATATTGAAGAGTCCTGGGCCTAAGACGGAACCTCATGGCACCCCACTGCTTAATTCCCTTCTTGTAGACATAGACCCATGAAGGACTACTCATTGAGTTCGGTTTGCCAGCCAGTTGCGAGTCCATCTAGTGGTGGTGCTATCTATTCCACTTTTTTCTAGCTTACTAAGAAGTACTGGTAGATTGTGGTCTACTTTATCGAATGCCTTGCTGAAATCTAAATATATTATGTCCACAGTATTTTGCTGGTCTACTAATTTAGTCACTGTGTTAAAGAATGAAATAAGATTGGTCTGGCATGATCTGTTTTTAACAAACTCATTCTGACTGCTAGTTATTACTTTACTTGTTTCTAGATGTTGGCAGATGTTTTTTTATTATCTTTTCCAGTATCTTTCCAGGTATTGATGTTAGGCTGATTGGTCTATAATTTTCTGGGTCTGTTTTTTTCCCCCTTTTTTGAAGATGGGAACCACATCAGCTCTTTTCCAGTCCTCTGGTAGTTCCCTGGTGCTCCAGGATTTTTGAAAGATATGGTGCCGAGATTCTGAGATGACCTCTGCCAGCTCCTTTAAAACTCTGGGATGTAATTCATCAGGCCCCAGTGATTTGTTTTCGTCAAGATCAGACAGGTGTTCTCTTACTATCTTTTTTCTTATTTTAACTTTTATTTCTGGTCTGTCTTTTACAGTTATGTTTTTGATGGGTTGAGCTATAGTTTCTTTTTGCATGAAGATGGATGCAAAGAATGAGTTCAGCAGTTCTGCTTTCTCTCTGTTGCCTGTTACTTCCTTGCCATCTTCTCTCTTTAGTGGACTGACTGTTTCCTTGATTTTTTTCTCGTTATTTATATGTTGGAATATTTTTTTTTAATTATCTTTGACTTTTGTTGCAAGTCTTTGTTCGTTCTGAGCCTTTGCTATCCTGACTTCGTCTTTGCAGATTCTGGCTATCTGCTGATATTCTTAGTTGTACGTCCTTCTTTCCATTTTTTGAACTTGTCCTTTTTTTCTTTCAATTTGCCAGAGGGATCTTTGTGCAGCCATGCTGGTTTCTTCTTGGATTTCTTGTTTTTCTTTCTCAGTGGTATTGTGCTGGTCTGGTCTTCTATGTTCATACTTTTGAGAGTTTTCCAACATTCTTGAGTTGTTTTCCCCTTTAGCAGTTTCATCCATGGAATCTTTCCCAAGTTCTGAGTTTCCTGAAACCAGCTCTTTTAAAATCCAAGACTCTGGTGTCATTATGTTCTGTTGCTCATGTTTGTGTTATGTTGAATTCTAGTGTGACATGGTCACTCTCACCCAAGGTTCTTGCAGTTTCAACTCCCTCTATCACTTCTTCTCTGTTTGTAAGAATTAAGTCCAGTATGGCTGCCCCTCTAGTTTCACCCTCTACCTTTTGGACAACAAAGTTGTCGGCTTGATTGGTTGGGAACCTTTTTGATTTCTCACTTGGTGCAGAATTAGTTTTCCAATTGATATCAGGATAATTGAAGTCTCCCATTACTATTGTGTGTTTCCTGCATGTTTGTTCGTTGGCTGGGAAAAAGGACATCTATTTTTTTCTGCTTGATTGGGTGGCCTCTAACATACACCTATGGCCATGTCATTCTTTTTTTTTTCTTTTATATTGACCCATATGCATTCTAGGTGGTTTTCATCTTTGGTTTCATGCATTTCTCTGGCAATATAATGGTCCTTTACATACAGTGCAACTCCACCTCCTCTTTTATGGGGTCTGTTTTTTTTGAATAATTTGTATCCTTCTACCAGTATGTTCCAGTTATATGTTTCATCCCACCAAGTTTCTGTTATTCCAACTATATCAAATTTACCTTCACGTATTCGTAGTTCGAGTTCACCCTGCTGGTATAGCAGAATTTAGCAAAAAATTTAGGTGGCAAATTCTAGAAAAATATAGCTCTTTTTTTCTAGTTTCCAACTATTGGTTCCTGAATGGAATTATGCTATGTACAATATCATCTGTGCTTAATCGTTTCAGTTAATCATATTTCAGAATATTTAGAATGAAATTAATAAGCTAGCAATGGTTTATGCTTCTTTTTAGTATTAACATGCACTAGATTATTTTATATAAAGTGATGTTATGCTGGTGATAAATTCAGATAGAAAACAAATTATTAGCATGGAAATGAATATAAAAGCTGAGGATTTGCTTCCAGACATAGAACCATAAGGTATAAGCAAACTGCTGTGTATTCCAGGCATGTAGATAGTTTACATTTGGGAAGTTTTCTTTTTTTCCCAAAGTGCTACTCCAAAGCATGCCCTTAAAAATAATATCCCAAATCACAAACTACAATTTGTGGTTTCAAGCTTAAGAGAGGCACAGTAAACCATGTTTGTAAATTTAGATCTGATTATCAAACCTTTAGCTCAAGTGCAGTAAACTATATATGCTCTAACAGGAACTATCCCAGATAAAAATATTAAACAATTCATTCGTTTTGGGGAGAAAAAGTACTATTCCAAAATATGACCTTGGAATAATCTCCCAAATCTTGATTTGTGGTTTCAAGCTTAAGAGGCACAGTTGATCTGTTCTGTATCAAACCATGTTTGAAATTTTGATTTGATGATCGAACTTTAGCTCAAGTGCAATCTATAGACTATATATGGTCTAACATGAAATATCCCTTGGGCACAAAGCTAAGTAGGTGACTTTGAGCCAATCATTTATTTAAGCCCTAGGAAGAAGGCAATGGCAAACCACTTCTGAAGAGCTACCCAGGAAAATTGCAGGGACTTTTCCAGGCACTCTCTGAGAACAGAACATGACTGAATAGAAAAAAATATCACAATAATCACAACTTGTTTACAACTTCTGAAGAGGCTCTGCTATAAAGAGGTTGCAACTGAGTCTTACATTGCAGATTGTGAATATTTTCCCCATTGCAGGTTGGGTAGGGTTGAGAAAAAATGTCTCAGTCAAAGCTATCCCACCAACCAGGGGAGGACTTTAACTTAAGTATCCCGTATCTTTTTCTTCTTCCATTCAACAGTGTCAATTCTTGGAGACTGATGGACAAATAATACAAAAAAAGGATAAAATAGGGAAACAAAGGTTTAAGGGTAAGAGTTTTGTATAATGTGTATGTAGCATAGTACTGTATGTACCTTTGTACATCCTGACATTTATCAACAACAAACTACGATGTGACATTAAAACTCTTTGACAAGTTTTTTTTTTAATCTTTGCTGAAAATATTATTCAGCTATGGGCCATGAACACTTTTAATTATTAGAAGTCAATTTTAACATTCTGTCTAGAATTAATCTATTTTCAACTACTTTTCTTTATTTCAATTTAACACTTTGTGCATGTCACAAATGTTTCCTATTTTACCTCTGGGACTGAAAATTACATGCTCAATGAATTAGTAAATTAACACCTATATAAGCATAAAAACTTAAATATTTCATCCAGTCCATATGTCAACATATTTTTTGAGAATTATTTAAAACTTCTAAAAGGCTATATAAAATACTATAGTAGTTTCCAACCATTTAGAAAGATAGAGTTAAAGCTAATTTTTCCATCAATGTATACTTTCACTAGAGAGAATGGGAGAGCAATTTCTATAGATACTTCCAGCAACTCTTAGCCCAGTTCCAAACAAATAGCCACTTATCTCCAATCCAAGCATATGGATATTTACTTGGAAGTATCATTTCATAAATAGTAAAATGACATTGATGTACAGTAGGACCCTAGAATAAATATACATGGGACAGTACTACATGTCTAACAGTCACACATTGATGAACATTTTAAAATTTGTCATTTTTATTCAAGATGGTTTGTAGTAATGATATAAAATGTGGAACAGGAATGTTGCTCCCATCCAGTTGGCATCCCAATGAGCTTTTAAAATCTTTTGTTCTCCAGGCCTTGGGCTAAGTGATGTGGGACCCAGCGGTGGGATTCAAATTTTTTCATTACCAGTTCTGTGGGCATGGCTTGGTGGGCATGGCAGGGGGAAGGATACTGTAAATAAAACCTCCAGTGAGAGATGGTATTTGTCCTTTCCCTGAACTACTCAAAATTTCCACTACTAGTTCTCTAGAACTGGTCAGAACCTGTTGAATACCACCTGTGGTGGGGTCCATTGGCTATGTTTATATGTTTATGGGTTATTGTTCAGCTTTGCCATCTTGTTGTCTTTCTCTTTATTACATTATTTCCTTTATTCTGTTTTATAAGAGCCAATTTGAAATGGGGCAATGCCTAAATTGAATCAGCTGAATTGAACTGGATCCTATACATATTAATTCAGGAATAATTCTCACTGAAACTACTGTGAATTAAAAACCACTAGGCTATGAAATAATACTATTCAGCACCATGTCGTCTGCATATTATTAATGTGCAGATAGCCCTCAAATTACGCGAGTTTGTTTAGGAACCGTTCAAAGTTACAAAGGCACCTAAAGTAATACATACAACAATTTTTCACATTTATGAGCCTTGTAGCATCCCCATGGTCTCATGATCAACATTCAGATGCTTGACGACTGATTTGTATTTATGACTGTTGCAAAGTTTGGGGGGAGGAAGGAGTCATGTGAACACATTTTTTGACCTGATAAATAAAATCAATGGGGAAGCTAGTTTCACTGAACAACCCTGTTACAAACTTAACTGCAATGATTCACTTAACAGCTGTGGCAAGAAGGGTTGTAAAATGAGACAAAAATTATTTAACTGTCTCGCTTAGAACTGGAATGTTGGGCTCAATTTTGGTTGTAAGAGGAGGGCTATCTGTACAGTTTCAAGAGTATTCAAATTACAAAATTTAACAGTCTTCTTTGGAAATAAAAAAAACCCTAACTCTTTCATATTCTATTAAAAACATACACACTGTATTTTAAGGTGGCTTTCTCTATGAGGGAATATTACAGAGAGCAACTGAATATCATTGTTAACATTGCACATACCTCTGCAAAGAACATCCTAAATAACCCCAAATTCTACAGTAATTTGCACTAGCAAACAAAATGAGCTATTAGCGTAATTGCAGTTTTAAGACAGGATGAAACTGAAAATAGTAAAAGAGAATTCTTGATATATGTGCAGCTCACTTCTCATAATGACTATTCAATCTCTTTAAATTAATTCAGAGAAAAATTTACAGGCTTTCAGTTTGATGTATATCCATATCCAGCCTCATTTTTTTTATTTCTGTGTAATAGGAAAAGAGTTCTGGTCCATTAATTCTCCCACTCTCTCTTGTAAGAAGTTAACCATTTCAGCCAACACAAAGACATGGGTTTCATCTAAGTCTTGTATGATGAACTTTTTTCCCAGGGCATTTGATTCATCTAGGTACAGCAGGAACTGCTTCATGGCGGGGTCACTGTGGGATAAAATTATGGTAATATTACAATGCAAATGTCAATATAATACAATAAAACCACATTTATGAAATGCATTAACTCTCAAATTTTATAAAGCATGCAGAAATTCATAAAACATAATGAGATTGAAAAAAATGAAAACTATTATCAAAACAATCCTAATATGTTGAGATCAAGTATTTTCAGGGTTCTCCCAAATATCCAAGCCTAACCAAACATCCAAAGTTATACTGTGTGGATCTTGGCCATCTCCAGTTGGGGAGAATATTTCATAGACAGCGCCATGTTCCAAAAAACATCTACTATGCCTTAGATGAAAACTCAGGCGTTTGTATGACAAAATGCACTGAAGTAGCATTGTTAAGATTCCTAGGAAACAACACAATTAAGGCTGTGAATGTTAAATTTAATCAGTGATGGAAAGAGACTGGTGACAACTGTGAATTTAGTAAAATAGGTACAGCATATTCTGATTACCTTATTTTAGTCCATATGTTCTGCAGTCACTGCAATTTCTAATACTTTTCAAGGTTAGCTTTGCATATAACCTAACATTCTATACAGGAAGTATTTTAGGCATGAATAATTGTAACAAAGTCCTGTCATCAAGTAAAATCTAAAGTACAAGGTCAGAAAAGATTGCTCCTTCTCATGGATATATTCCAGCAGGAGAATACAAGCCAAGGAACACTGCCAACTTCAAATGTGATATTCTGAGAGAAGTGCAATCTTATCCAAGAAAGGCTGAACCATTAAACCACAATCAAATAGATTGAGTATATTCCATCTATTGGAACTGAGTGCAAACAGTTGGGATTATGTTCAACTAGAATGTTTCATCCAATGAGATAAACAATTTTTAACATGATTAAATGTGGTTTTAAATTTGTCCTCAAGATCAATACATACAAGTATCAAAGGCATAGTGATGACTTTTTAGCCCAGTCTATGAATGACAATTTCCAACAGTTTAATGTAAACAGATACAGTCTCATATAAAACAGAAAGATAATTGGGACTATAATTTCTGTTGTTAAGATGAGCGGTCATAAAGCATAAAGTCATGCTTTGCGATGGCAATCCCATCAGTCCCCATTGTCATCATTAAGAGGCTTTGTGGATCACTAAGTGAGGATCTGCAAGCAAAGTCAGTGGGGAAATCAGCAAGTTGCAATTCCCAGATAGTTTGCAAACAAGCTGGCAGGCTGATATGTGGCTGCTGTTGGGTGGGGGAGGGAACATAAGGATACCAGTAGAGCAGGACCAGGCATAGTTGCTGCAGGGCACACAAGTAATCAATGTAGTGCAAGCAGGGCAATATGGGGTTGGCTGTTCCTGGGTGTAAGATTTACCAGAGTGACATGTCACCTGTACTGGCTTCCCATTTGCCAGTGGGAAGCTAGTGGGAAGGTCACAAACAGTAATCATGTGATTGCAGAATGCTGCAACTGTTGTACATGTAAGCTTGTACTGGGATCAACAGAACTGACATCAGGCTGTACCACTCATTCAACACTGTAATAACTCCAAACGGTTGCTGAACAAGGGGTTAGGACTACCTGTATAGCAAAGCACAAGACTGAATCTTGTAGATTCCTTGACCATAAACCAAGGAGAAATATCAACAGGTATTATCATCATCTGGATTCTATCTTTCAGGAACAACTTGAGTTTAATATTAAGATCCCAATCCATGCAAGGCAACAGATGATTATCAAATGGGACTATGTATGCAAGAAGAATCCAAGAGCTATGTTCCAATTGTCCCTTTCATAGTACAATCCATTCACTATGGCAATTTTGTTAGCTGCAGTTCTGAATCTAGGCTAAAACATTGAATTAAAAAAGATTTATTCATTTATGTTATTTATTCATTCACAGGGTTGTGTTGGGACAATCATCAACATAATCAGATTTTATGTAATCAAAAAAAGTTAAATTTAGAAATAGATGGTCAGACATTTAAAATTTTCAGTGTAAAATCAATTCAGAATACTTTTTCCAATAACATTTCCCAATATGGAGGAGATTCTGAGAAAGAAGTAAACCTATCAAACATTTTTTTTTGTTTTTTCTTCAAAATGTTAAGGCAGCTATACTCTTAACAAGGCTTACATGGTTTTGGTTTTTTTTGAAAGCTGTCCATTTTTGTCTCTACCTGTATGTGCATCTACAAGCCACTTCTCTTATGTCCCAAAAGAAGTGCTATTTGTACATGCATATAGAAATAGCTGCTATAGTACTTCAAGGAAAAGTGCATTGTTTGTGCTAATGCATTTTATGAAATACCTCTTTGGATATCAATAGCCTCAGAAATATATTCATTTTGTGTCACAACCACATAGTTAGAAATTCTCTGAATACATCTACTATCATACTGTACACACGTCAACCTGTAATACAGTAAAAGACTGGCTGGCCAAATCTTTGAGCCAAAACCACTTCTTTTCCTTTGAAATTAAATACCAAGGAGTAGTTTGCTGGAATCTTACAGCACTGGCTGTAATAAAGGAAGTAAAGGAATGTAAACCTCCCACCCAAGTTGTGGAGTGAAATTTTCAAATATGCATGAAAAAAGCAAACAAACCTAGATTTAGATATCTAGGGTATATAGTGGGTACGTAGCTAGAATTACATTAGGCATTGGTTTTATTTAATGGAGCTGAAAGCAATTACTTGCTTCTGGCTTTTTTCAAAACCTTTTTTTTCTGTGAATTTAACTTCCATCTTAATTGGGCCTCATTATTTCTATGCATACACTGCTCTTTCTGAAGGTACATCTCTTTTTTAAAAAAAAAAAAACTAGTACCCATCCATTTTTGTTTTGTTTGCGGTGTTCTTAATGAATACTAAACAGGATTAAAAAATTTAGATGCAGCAAATAGTTGCACAAATCCCTTAATTTGATGCTAACCTCCAGTGATTATCTGGATTGCTATAGCTTGGATATGGAACTTTTACAACCATGTCTTGGTGGTTCTAATCTGGTAATTGCTCACAAGGCCTAAGGTCCTCAAAATTAATATTAAACTGTACATACATTATTCAGTTTACATAAAGGGAAAATAATAGTAGAAGATTGTAATTACTGTCTCAGCCCACACTGCTGGTTAAGTGGATTATTTACAATCTGGAATTTAAACAAGTAACACCTTTAGAAATTAGAATTAAAGGCAATATTGACAAGCTTAAGCCAGTTAAATTTATGTGTAAGAAGAAAATGAGGCTGTTGTCAGAATAATTTTTATCTTTATAACATGAATTAGGCATACCAAATATTTATATTTATACATGAATAATATACTGTACACATTTCACATTTCAGTAACATGGTATTCCTTTAAAACAAGAATATGCTATTTTTTCTATTTCACTTGATTACAAACTCAGTGTTCCTTGTAACCATGTCACAACATAAACATTTCTTGCTCGTGCTACCAAGTTTCTTACAAGCTTGGGGTAGCACTTGCATTGCCAATATATTTTTGCTTACCATTCTATAAGTATCCCTTTCAAAACATTCACCATCTTCTTCACAATGTCAGATTCCTAAAACATCAAACGGAAAGACTATTTGGAGAAAAGGATACGCTGTTAAACTGAACAAAATCAATGCAAACGTCCTGATGGGTAAGCTTCTATCCTAGCCAGTTCAATTGAGCAAAAATTAAGTTGAATTCAGATTTACTGATTTTCAAGACAATGAGAATATGCCTGTATAGTTCATTAACATAGTAACTTTGTAATAAATCATTTAATACAATTCCAAATGCCCTTCAATATTTTAATACGCTCTAATTTTTTTAAAAAAAGGGAAAACAAAGGCCCTATCAATAACATGTATTACTTCTTTCTTGAATCTGGCATATTTATGTCGAGCTTATTACAGTACCGGTTTAGAACTAAATCCACTTTCATTCAAAGTCATTTTATGTTTTGATCTGGATTATAATAAAATTTCAAGGCAACGGAAGATTCAGAGAGAATTCTACCCTATATCTGGGATTTTTTGTAGCCCTGATCTGGTAGCCCTCATCCTACACTGAACTGCCAGCTGCCTGCAATTTGGCAGTTCGAATCTCACCGGGCTCAAAGTTGACTCAGCCTTCCATCCTTTCTCAGGTGGGTAAAATGAGGACCTAAATTGTTGGGGGCAATAGGCTGATTCTGTAAACCGCTTCGAGAGGGCCGTAAAGCAGCTTTACGGTATATAAGTCTAAGTGCTGATTCAGGGAGGAAATTGTATGGTTTACCAGAGCATTTGGCAGCCCTAACTAGCTGCATCTTCCAGGCAGGTTGCAATTGCACTTCCCATCATCCTCGGCCAGACTGATGAGGTTGAGTGTGCAACTACCCCGGATAAAATTAAGGTAAAAGAGAGTAGCTGCCAGCAGCTATTTTAAGGCTACACAGGATTCGCAAAACCTGACGTCTCCGTTGCCCTGCGGAAAGGCAAGCCCTTCATGCCGGAGATACGAGGGTACACGAGGGATAAACTTGGGAAAGAAAGAGAAAGGGGGGAAAAACAACAACAACAACAACAACAACAACAACGATACTGAGTTCAAGCAAACCAAACACTGACTCGGGCTTCACCCGTCCAGCCACGTTGCCCTGGCGACGAACACACCAGCTCACTCCCGTTTCTTCTTCCCCCCCCCCCCTCCGGACCGGAAGAAGTGGGAGACGGAAAGCGCTCCACATTCCGACGCAAAATCCACAACTGCGCAGGCGCCTTCTATCCAGTCTTTGGATTGGGTTGCTCCTCGTGAGGGGCGGCGCTCCGCGTGACGTAAGATGGGTCGCGTTGACGTCAGAGCGTGGGCGGTATGGCAAGGCTTCGTCGTTGACAGTGTGGGACGGGGGATCCGAGATGGGCAGGTAGGGGGGGGGAGGAGGAGGAGGAGGAGGAGGAAGAAGGAGACGACCGGTGGTTGGGGCCAACCTGGTGCGTGGTTGTGAAGTCGGGGGCCGGAGAAAAAAAAAACCAGCCTTGCCGAGCCGGAATTACTCCCTGAATTAAGGAGTAATGTTGCGAAGGATGCCCGTATAATTCATTTGTCCGTTATTATATAACGATACTTTGTAATCAGCAATGATGGACGATCCATCCATCCGTGCACCCCTAAAATTGGGACAACTGGGGCATTGCTGTGCTGTTCGCGAATTGCTATCTATCTATCTATCTATCTATCTATCTATCTATCTATCTATCTA
>BLBF01000063.1:2042277-2071785 GCA_015471245.1 Laticauda colubrina
TATCTATCTATCTATCTATCTATCTATCTATCTATCTATCTATCTATTTTTTTTGCACGTTCGCCAAAGGCTAAAAAGCGCCTCTCGCTGCAATTTCATTTTCAGAGGGTGCATCGTCGGCGTGTTTGATTTCCAGTGTGTGTCAGGGAGAAGCGCGATGGTTTTCTTTTCTGAATAAAAGATTGCTTTTCCTAGTGGATGTGGTTATTCAGCTGTGAAATTAAGTCACCCCCTCCCACACTCTTGGATCTATTTGCAGAAAAAAACATCTGCAAAAGCAGTTAAATCAGGTTTGGAAAGTTGAGCCTGCAAAGTCCCTGCAAAACTGAAATGCCCGGGCAGCGCTGTTGTTTTCCCTTCTCACAAACAAAGCTTCACTGGCTAACCAGCTTTATTTTTATGGTTCCGTGGCTGTACTGCGAATGGAAAAAAAATGGTTAGAACCTGCAGTTGGTTTAAAAACTTTTTATCTTCGTATATGGCACATTTTAGGTGTTTTGAGTGATGCCTTTTTATTTAAAAAAAACAACAAAAAAACAGATCTCTTATTTTTTTTTATTATTTTTTTTAAAAAAAAACTTCAAATCTGGGTTTTATTTTTAAAAAAAACTCCAGGTCTATTCACACATGTAGATTTGTACTGAAAATCTGAGTGTCCTTCGTTCTTACTGAACTAAACACCATCTTGCCTTATTTTACCCTAGGTTATTGAGCAAAACTAGTTAATATGCAGTGTAACATACAAACTCCCCAAATTAGTTGAGTAAACTGGTAAAGTTAACCATGGAATAAGCAGCAAAAATACTGACAGCATGATTTTGAATTAAATGATACCATATCAGTAGAACGTCGTACCCCAAAAAGCTTGATTGGTCTCTGCTCTATTCCTTGTACTGAATCTGCACAGAATTTTTAAGATCCAATAATTTTGTGTAGATTTGCAGCAAATATATTAGATTTCAGTGAATTGGTCATTATGTCTCTGAATCTCCCTTTTTTCCAGTGTACATGGACAGCCAAAATAATTACCTTATAAAAAATACAGTAAAGCAAAATATATTATTTTGGCTTGTGAGATAAATCATCTAAATTCAGAAGGGAAGGCTTTCCATATTAACACTTTGGAAAATGATATTATTCTTTTTTCCTTTGAAAGAGTCCTGAAGGGTTTGTTTGGTTTTTAATTATGAAATCCTGTACTAAACTTGAAATATGTTTTTGGAAAGAATGCTATGCTGTCTCTCTATTAGATTAGGGCATAACTGATACAAAAAATAATTTTTAAAATCCTGTTGATGTGTTAAATCAGTTTTTTGTACCTTTACAGAATGTCTCTGGCTGCTTATTGTGTGGTTTGCTATAGAAAGATAGGAACTTTAGGTTCAACATGGAAAGTTGATCAATCATGGAAAGATATCAGTAAGTGCAATTTTATTTTTACAAGCCTGACTCATCATTATTTTATTTGTATGATTTTCCAGATAAATTCATCATTTGGAGTTTGCTGCATATCTCTTCTTTGCCTATCTAGGCAAAATATAGTATCTATATCTACTTGAAAGTTTTATTAAGAATAATAAATAATACAAACTAAAATAGAAGAAAAAAGAGAAAAAACGCTAAAAATGCAGAAAGAGAAAAAAAAAGGCTAAAGAAACATATTAAGTGGTTGTTTCTCATTTTTTTCATGTTGGTGCTAAGTACAATTAAGATTTAAACTATTTCCCTAAAGCTGCATCATGATTCTTCTTTCTATAATCTGTCTAATCATCAAAACCATAAATCATGTCTTTTTTACAGTCCATAAGGGGTGGAAATTATATTCTTCCTAGAGATAGTTAGAATAGCAGTCTTTGGAAAAATGTTCATCACCACATTCCATGGGACTGATGATGAACTTTTGATTTATTGGGTTTTTTTCTGTAAAAGGAAATATATATACGTACCAGTGGAAATGTAAAGTCTATTTGAAGGTAGGATCTCTGAGCAGGATCTTAAGTGACATCACTCTGCATTACTATTTAAATATTTAAGCTATATTTAAGAATGAGTTGAACATTTTCCTAAACACAAGGTTGAAAACCTTACTTTTCCAGCACATAATATGAAATAATAGCCATCTGAAAAAATTGATAGAAATTTTAGATAGAAAATGTTGATAAGGTCATCTGTAAGAATGTATACTGTACCATTTGATTTTTGGAACAAGTAACATAAATGAAATTATGATTTCCAATGATAAAATATGTTTAGAATATTTTATGAAGCCAATGATATGTATTCCATATTAAAACTTTTCAGGATGATGGTGGGAGGATCATACATACATAAAAGGCTCATGGAAGAAATCAGTGTTGTAAATCTAATTTTGTACAAGTTTATTCAGAAGTAAATTCTTCTAAATTAACAACTTGAGCTTTGTTGCCAGGTTAGTTTGCCAAATTGTGTTTTGTTGTCCGAAGGATGCTTCCCAGAAATAATCTCATCAAGTTGAGTATACTCCCAACTATAGAAATTTCTTTAAGTGGTTAGACTTATAGAGAGCTGTCACTTGCTTCCTAAGAAATAGGACTTAATTTTGCATAACCTCGAATAGGAATGAATTAAATTACCATTAAATCAGATATTTAGGGCCTTACCTGAGGCTTAAAAGCTTGATAACACTACCTATGCTCTTATATCCCTGTTCCTCTAGTGGGTGATAAATATTCAAAATTGTAAGCTTTTGAGCTCCAAGTATGGGAGCTTTTTGGAGTTTTGTGGACTCTGCATTGGTTGCCAGTTGATTTCGGGATCCAGTTTAAGGTGCCGGTTTTCATCTTTAAAGCCCTTCATGGCTTGTTACCTGGATATATTCAGAGCCAGATTCTCCAACCATCTGTGGTCCAACCAACTAGCTATAGCAATTAGATACTGATATGCACCCCACAGTTTCATGGGGGGAGAGGGCTGAGACAAGGAGGCTCTGCTTTCCTATTGTAGTGCTGATGTTATGGAGATCAGTCTGATTCCTTCTGCTGATTTTCCACAAGCTGTTAAGGATTGAATTCCTTTGTAGAGCCTTCTCCTAATTTATTTTAATTCATCTTTTTGTTCTCTTTGAATTAATGCAGCATTGTTTTTATTTTTGCATGGTTTTATATTCCTTTATTTTTCTTTGAGAATTTCCAAGAATCTTTTTTTATTGTGTTGGCATAAAAATAGTTAATAAATAAGCAATATTTAAATTAGAAGTTAAATGGTTTCACATGTATTTATTTTAATAATAACTAAGTACAGTTAGCTTAACCTCTGTATATGTCACGTTATTGATATAATGTTTTTACTAAAACATCTATTTTGGACATGCATTGATACTAAGCTTTTAATTTTTAAGGAAAAATTGTGAAGTTAACAGGCTCACTTATTCTGGGGTAAGTTTTTATTGGCAGATATCCATTTTGTTGTGAGAATAAAACTAAAGTATCATAGTATGTAGGTGTTTAATGTGTTATTTTTTTCAACTCTTCTGGTGAATATATATATATAGTATGTTGTAACTGTTTAAATGCCTTGTATATAGTAATATAGTATATACTAAGCTACCGTGTCCCTCACTCAGCAGTGGCTCAGTGGGGGACGCAGTGGCTCAGTAGGGGACGTGGTAGCTCAGTGGCTAAGACGCTGTGCTTGTCAATCAGAAAGGTCAGCAGTTCAGCGGTTCAAATCCCTAGCACCACATAATGGAGTGATCTCCTGTTTTTTGTCCCAGCTTCTGCCAACCTAGCAGTTTGAAAGCATGTAAAAATGCAAATAGAAAAATAGGGATCAGGTTGGTGGCTCTGAGTTATTTGTTGGAGTTGTGGTTTTCTGGAAAGCTGACATTAACAGTGTTCCATGCGTCTTTGTCTTTAGTCATGTCAGCCACATGACCATGGAGACTTCTTTGGACAGTATTGGCTCTTTGGCTTTGTTACATCTCTGCTACAGAGCACTGCCCCCTAGAGCCGGAAACGACTAGCACGTATGTGCGAGGGGAACCTTTACCTTATATAGTAATGTTGACAATATTATCTAGTATTGAAAGCGGGTGCAAAATTAAGTATGACCCTCTTTAATATATTATACAATAATAGTAAATTCCTGCATTATTTTATCATTTAAAATCTGGACCCTTAAATATGACCTATGTGAATCAGTCATTCCTGAAAACTTTAAAAATTGTGAGTTTTGCTAGAATTGACAGGCCTCTTCTCTCTTCTCTCTTCTCCCCTCTCCTCCCCTCCCCTCTTTTTTCTCTTGGTTTCTAACCCACAAACAAGTTTTGCCTTTCCTTATTTGAAATTTAAATTTAGAAGCAGATTGTGTTTCCTGTTCAGCTCATGTATTTATTTATTTATTGTTTCCTATATTTATAAAGCAATAAAGATTGTGAGGTGATAATGTGCTTATGCTGGTGCTTGTGCTGATCTGAAATACTCTTCCTCCACCATCTCTGCCTGATTTACTGCCTTGCTAGTTTCTAGCATCAGGATATGATTATGGGACCATGGCATAATAAGAAGGTAGCAAGGAAAGTGTATCACACAAGCATATCCTGATTTGCCAAGTTTGGATATCAAGAGGAATCAAGAGAGGGAGAGAAAGAAGAAGTGGGCAAAAGGAAATGAATGGACATTTGAGATTTAAATTTGTACTTTAATGCTTACACTGATATCTGTCTTCTTTTTTTAAGTGGTTGTATATTTGCTACTTACGAAGTTTTGACTTTAAGAAAATTATTCAGTTTTGATACCCAAGTGGTACAACAAGAAAAACTGAAATCCTACATCTACTTACAAACAGTTTCTTTAGATCAAAGTGACTATCAAGGTAAGAAAAACTAGGTTATTGTTGAAAGTAGAAGGAATTAGAAACACAGCTTGAATAAAAGAAATAGTAGTTAAGGACTAGAAGAATAGTATATTCAACCTGATACTTAAAGGAAGAACATTACACTAAAGACTATGGAAGAAATTTACTCATGTTCTCTTCTGTTATTTAGAACTTTATCATATTTTTTCTTTTTTTTCTCATAAGAATGTTTTTCTCATTTTTTAATATTATATTCTACTGGAAATTTACTCAACTGGGATCAGGATCAGAGGTGGTATTCAGCAGGTTCTGACCAGTTCTGGAGAACCAACCAGTAGCAGAAATTTTGAGTAGTTCGGAAAACCAGTAGTAACCTTCTCCCAGGAATGGGGCGGGAATGGAGATTTTACAGTATCCTCCCCATGTAGAATCGTTTTCCTGCTCTGGTCTACATATAGGATGGACAATATATCATTTGACCAAAATAAACTTTCTATTGTTTTTGTAGGAGTTATATATCAAGTGAGAAAGAAGCTTCACAGAGCAGCCAAGAAAATTATAGAAATGCATGCTCGAATTTTCCAAAAGCCCTTTGATGGTACGTTTGGTAAAAGCTTTAAGAATGCTATTCTTAAATCATGTGCTATAATCGAAAACTTATTTTTTTAAAAAAAGCAGAAGCTCTTTACCTTTAACAATTCATACCATGCAGAAACTAAACAGATATAGCTTTTTCCATTCCCTCCACCCAATGCTGTTTCTGTATATTGAGAAATCAATAAATTTCTCCCTCTATATATATAACTAAAGTGCAAAGCTGCCATTATCTGGCTGACATTTGTTACCTGGAACAGTGACTTAATATTTGGAATTGGCTCTGAACATGCTAGTTTTGCTTAAATGTTTTATTATTTTTAAACCAATTGCTATTTTATAAATAAAATATCTTGTCAATGTTTATTCAGAGATTTATGCTTAAAATCAGTACAATAGTAAAAGGCAATTATTCAGTCAAGCAATGTGCTTCACTGGATGCATTCAAAGACTTGATTGCCACCTGGCAGGAAAGATTTAATTTGGATTTCTTCACTGAATATATGTTAACTTGAAGGTCCTTCCTACTCTGGGATCCATAGTGTTCTCATTGGGATGCAAAAATGACTTTTGGGTACTTAAATGTAGTTCCATATATATTCTTGTTTAAAGTTTTGTCAAGTCAAAATCATTGGTTATGGCCACTAAACTTCAGTTTCCAGATTCAAAGCACTCCATTCAATTGAATGGTCAATCGTTTACATTAGGAAAAATCTCCTTCAAATCAAACATGATACTGATGTATAGTTTTCTTTACAATTTTTACCAAAGTTGTTCACAATTACCTTTTTCTAGGAAGGTTTTTGTAACCCAATCTTGACCATAGCTCTCGTGTTCTCTGAAGGTGTATCAACAAAGGATTTACCCATTTAGCTTGTTGGATTAGCCAAGATCAATTAGGTAATGCCACCTAATTGTAGATCCAGGAAATTGCACGCTTTAAAATATTACTCTAAAAATATGATCTTTAGTTACAGTACTGCTGATAATGCAAATATAAATAAAGTGACTATAATAATATTATCCTATTTTATGTTTGGTCAAGAACGCTTGAGTACCCTTGATGCAGAAGAACGCGATTATGCCTTGTGGCTGCTTGTAAAAAGAAGTCAATCAAATGATAAAATGGTCCGATTACAAGCTGTGGAGGAATTGGCCGCCAATCGTTACTGGCATGGTAATGGTGTCTATTAAGATAACTACAGAGTTCTTGCTGTTGACTCTTATCTCTTGCATAGTACTATGAAAAGGATAGCCAACCGATAGCAGCACAATATATCAGAAAGCTTTCTTATGCAAGTTCACAGACTAAATAGGAACAATAGAAGTACCCATTTATTTTAATTGGAGCTTGTACTGGGGAAACCTTTCAGTGATTAGGACCCTCAGTGTGTTTGTTTCTTAGTTTGCTAAATTTTAAGGTGGGGGCTAACACTTTACAGGAACTGGACACTCAGAATTATTTAAAAATTACTACCCACCTGCCTTCAATCGAGGACCTGTATACTGCACGAGTCAAAAAGGCTGTGAAAATATTTAGACCCCTCACATCCCGGACATAAACTCTTTCTGTTCCTTCCCTCAAAACGATGTTGTAGAGCACTGCACACCAAAACAACTAGATATAAGAATAGTTTTTTCCCAAAAGCCATCACTCTGCTAAACAAATCCCTCAACACTGTTTAACTGTTACAAAGTCTGCACTACTATTACTATTAATCTTCTCATCATTCCTTATCACCCATCCCCTCCTACTTGTGACTGTATGACTATAATTTTGTCGCTTGTATCCTTATGATCTATATTGACTGTTTCCTAGTATGATTTGATTGCTTATTGTACCCTATGACTATTATTAAGTGTTGTACCTTATGATTCTTGACTCTTGACGAATATGTCTTTTATGTACACTGAGCGCATTTGTACCAAGACATATTCTTTGTGTGTCCAATCACACTTGGCCAATGAAAGAATTCTATTTCTAATAAAAGAATTCTAACAGTAGAATCTTTTCAGTTCTGATATCTTACTTCAGCAAGAACCAGTGAGTGGATGTTTTACAATGAGAGCTCAGACTTCCTGTTAGAAATGCTTTAAGAATGTTATTGCTGCCCACAAGAGTCTGACATTAAACTGTCAACTTTTGTTTCATAATACAAACTGCAGGTGTTAACAGTTCTGTTAATAGCGTTACAGCTAAATCTCCCCCACCACAACCACTACTGTCCTTGTTCTTCTAAATTGGGAATTTGTTTACTTCTGCCATCCCCAGGTAGGTAGTCCTTTCCAAACAGAGGGCTTATCCTCACTGCATTTTTAATTGCAAAGATGTATTGCTTGTTTATATTGTTTTTACTAAAAATATATTTCGGATTAGTGAAAATCTTAACTTTATATTTGTTTTAGTACAGATTATCAGTACAGGACTGTTGCCCAAACAAGCGACCAGAGCACTGCTATAGCTTTAGCGCGGAGTAAAGATGTTGATCTGCGATTTTTCCTGCCTCCTCATCTTTTACTGAATCCACAAGATGTATGTATAATAAGATCTGAATGGCCTTTACTACAGCAGCTTCTTTTATTTTGATACTTGAAAATTAATACTTGGGAATTGACTGAGATATGTAGCATAATGCAGTTGCCAGCAAGCGTCCATAAGGACAGGCATATTTCTGAAATTATTTTTTTTATTTGAGCTTTCCCAATCAAATGCTAAGAGAAGAGGCTCTTTGCCTAACTGAAAGGACTGGGGGAGGGCGGGGATGGGCCTCAGGAGGAAAGAAGAAATGCAAGAAAGATCCAGAGGCACAATAACCTCAAGGGTTCTCTTCTGATTTGGACTTCTCTGTACTGTATCTCTAATCAATCTATGAATGCCGGTCCCTGAGGCTGTTAGGATGTTTTACCTAAGTATACCAGTCTCTGAGTAGAGTGCCCTCTAAGTGCCATGAAATCATTTCCTAGGATGATTTGATCTCCTGGGAGACTGAAAGTCAGAAAAAAAGGGCAAAAGTTGAGGCAACCTCTAGCAGCCCCAAGGGCATCATGTTCAGGAGAATAATCAGTGTCTGTTTTTTCACCCAGTAGTTCATGCTGGGTGAAAGGGGAAATAACAATAAGACATCTAACAGTTGCTATCTTGAAACTACCATGCCCTAGTTTGTTTCAGGGCAGAGCTGCCTGGCTACCTTGGTGATATGTGATAGAGGTATATTTTGTGGGAGCAGTGCAACTTACAGTATGCCAGTATAGTTTCTTTTGAGTTCAAGGATGGATGGAAAACTTAGGAATATGGCTGTGAAGAAGAGCCCAGGGGTGTCATTTGAAGTGGAGATCAGTGGCTGAGTCGGGGGCTTATAACAATTCATCATGGCGAACTCACCATGGCCAAATTGCCATGGCCAACTCACCACAGGACAACTTGTTGCGGGACAAAAGTTGCTGTCAATTAAAAAGATACTCCTTTGGTCTTTTTAGCAGACAGAAGAAGGGAGTGGGGGAAGATTGTGCATTCCTTAAGTGCCTAGATAATCACCCGGAGGGCAAGAAAATTACTGGAGAGCATGATTGATGATTCTTGGGGATGGATTTGTCCCATTGGAGAATACACATCCAGGGGGTGGGGGGAAATGAATGATGTATTTTAGTATTGGCTGCATCCAGCCAACACCAACATGTCCACTTCTAATAAATCAATTTTCTTTTCTTTGAGATGTGGCTAGAGGCTTGTGATTTGAATGGGGGTGGACTTGTTGGGAGTCCTGACAGCTACACTTGTATCAAATAAATGGTGGAACGGTCGAATTATTAAAGCAAAAGGAGGGACAAAATGAAATGCGAATGGCAAAAATTTAAAAAAATTTTTTTACTTATTTAAATTATTAAACAGAATTGTTAAATTGTCGCACAGTGAATTGTTCTGAGGTGAGTTGGCCATGGCAAGTTGGCTGTGACAAGTTGTCCCATTCCCCCGAGTAGGGGTTCACTGGAGGTACAGTAATCATGATCTTAAAATCCCAGACTTGGCTTTGTGGAGTGTAAGAATGGGAATTGCAGTGAGAGGACTCAGGACTACTGTCTTTCGCATGCACAGAGTATATTTGGGGGAATTAAAGACTCCGAGAGGCAAGCTCTACCATTCACGTTCTGAAAACCCTCTAAAATCAGTCTGTGCCACACTTTGGATTTAATTCAGAAGGGATGCTTCCGAACAAGAAATATAAAGCCAGTTCATGTCTGTGATCGCAGCTGCTTTCTACAAGACTTCTTTTGAACTGCTTCTAATGAACCTCACAGCCCTAGCCCAAAACTGACTGAAATTGTGCCACTAACATTTGGTTATTTTGCTGCTGAATGTTGGCAGCAGAATCTCAGGGTGTTGTCCGTCCTGTGCTATGATGTGATATAGTTCTCAATTAATTTCAAATACCCTTTTCAAGCCAATAGCTCAGTTGGTATGTGAATTATCCTTTATATATCATAAGAACTGCTGTTTAAGAAAAACAGGGAGAGAAATAGTTAGCTAGGTGGTTGTTAAGAGTTACTTTATGTCTGTGCAGTATCTGGTTTCTGCCCTGCCACCTTAGGCGTATTTCCCTCATCAGAATGTGCTTGAAGGAATATGGTCTCAACAGAAAAGGGTTGCATTCCTAATCTGGACCTTTATAGACTAAAACTCATGCTGCTTCATACCATAAAAGCATTTACAAATCCTAGTTTTTTATGCGAGTCACTCACCAACAAGATACAGTAACAGGAATGTTTGTGGTTTCATATTTCAGACTTGTTGCTTAGAAGATGAACTTCGACTGCTACTGGCAGCTTTACCTCAAACAGATCTTGACCAGTGTGTACAGTATTTTACCTCTTTAGCTTTAAGAGAAAGCAGCCAGACAATAGCTGCCCAAAAGGTATATTCTCAAAACTTAAAAGAGTTCAACATTCTAGTCAACTGGGTACTTAGAACTGGCATTCAATTTGTGTGTTTTCTCCTTAATGTATTGTATTTGGGGTTCCCATTTTCATTTGCATTTTTACAGTGTCTTAAGACTCTTTGTACACCATGTTGGGTCTTTTGATTTGTTGGCCTATGAAGCTGGAGATGGATCTATTAAATCCTCAATATAAAAAGTGGCATAGTCTCTGAGTAAATTTGAAGATGGAAAATGAAATATTGGATACTATGATTTTATACTTTGGTTTTTAATGGTATTTACTTCTTAAGTAAACTGAAGACAAGTTCAGCTGTTATTCTGTCTTGCCAATAAGTTTCCAATTTAGAGGGTTGGTCTGAGCCAGCAGGAATGAGAAGACGGTAATAAATATTTGCTTGTTTCCAGTTGATTACATATTACAATTACATCAGTTCCTTGAATTGACTGATAATGTGGAATAAATTCTTACTGGTATTTTTTTACTGGAAAAAAATTTGCCTCCAGAATAATAAAATGTTCTTTTACAAAATATTAAATTCTCATATTCCTTTTGAGTAATTTGCCTGGAAAGTAATGTTAGTAGCAAGAATGCTCCAATGGCTGTTATTATATTGATGTTTCTACCTTGCTGGGCAGTATTTTTAAAAGGGTTCAAAGTTACAGCATCTTTTCTGTAAAGTGAGACATGGACTCCTGTTTCCTTTGACCCATTAAAGTACTCTTTGTGCTTAATTTTTTTAAAATGCAAAACTGTACACACTGTTGCAGAAACATTGTTCTTCACATTGTTTATTCTGTTGTTTTGAAATTAATTTCCAACTTGTTTTTTTTCCAGGGAGGCTTATGGTGCTTTGGAGGTAATGGACTTCCATATTGTGAAAGTCTTAGTACCGTACCGGCAAAGACAGTGGAACTCTTCTGTCTGCAAGCTTTAGTGGAACATTCCAAGGTCATGCAGCAGAAACACCTAGCCCGAGATTTCTCAGTATGGGCCTGGAGCCCTTTTTCGATCTCAGTAGTGCAAGCAAGCTGACAATATAATCAAATAGTTAGAAAATGAGTCATATTTTTCATGATGATAGGATATGGTTTTCATTTTAAAATAGCAATAGCACTTAGACTTATATACCGCTTCACAGTGCTTTATATCTCTCTCTAAGTGGTTTACAGAATCAGCATATTGCCCCCAACAATCTGGGTCCTCATTTTACTGACCTCAGAAGAATGGAAGGCTGAGTCAACCTTGAGCCTGGTGAGACCCGAACTGCCAAACTGCTGGCAGCCGGTGATCAGCAGAAGGAGCCTGCAATACTGCATTCTAATCACTGCAGTACTGCGGCTCTTAGAATAAATGAAAGAAATATTTTCCCATTAAATGAAAGGTCCTTTTAATTAAACCTGTTAATTTTAATGATATTCTGGGTTCTGCCTCTCACTGTACTTGCTACCACTTTGTAAACAGTTGAACTCAGCTATTTTCAGCCATCCAAGGTAAAGGCATGAAGAGAAAATTCCTGCTCAAGTCTTGTTTAAAACCCAAGATAAATTATAAAATGTGTAGGTACTATTCTACTTAAGTCATGTTATGAGGAAGTAGGACTGTAGTGCCTGTGCTTAAAATAGACAGGCATTCTCAAGTCACTTTTAATTTTATTTCAGTGTCCGGGTAATAAATAGTTCACCTTCTGTCACCCCCGGGACTCTTTGTGCATGAAATAATTTCATACTTGATTTGAACGCTGTTCAAGTGCAGCTCATCATTGCAATTTTCATATCATTTCAGATCCCTAGCCATTGTAATAAAATTGAAGCAAACAAGGGACTTCAACTCCTGCAAAAGTTGTATCACCTCCATAGAGATTCTCACAAGATACAAAGAAGTATCATTCACATAATTGGAAATATGGCATTAGACGAACGTCTTCATGCATCAATATCACGTGCAGGTAATAGTGTATGTATTTGTTGTTAATTGGAAAAGGATTATTAAAATATTTTGTCTTGCGGTTTTTCCTTACAAGAGTTACAAGCTTTGGAAATCAATACTTTAAAGCTGGGATTTAGTTACAGTGGAACCTCGGGTTGCGAATGCTCCTGGTCATGATCAAATCGGGTGGAAAATGAAAAATCCACTCAATTTTTGAATTGGGTCATGATTCAAAAATCGGGTGATGAACAAAATTTTCCCTTTGGTTCCATTGTTTTCTTTACTGCGTGCATACTCAAGTCGGTCGTGCTTCCAGACATGACCAAATTGGGTCGCAACCGGAGTCCGGGAATGGATTATGGTCATGATCCAAGGCTCCACTGTATTTAATATTCCAGGCAATTCATATAGTTAGTCAAATATATATTCTCATTGGTTGAGCATAGTATAGAAACTATACATGGGTAATATATTGAATTTATCTTTGGAAAAAAGGAAATTATCAGAAACTACTTATACTTCTGCAGTTTGTGAGGCAGTGCATTTTTCTATTCAGGACTCTTCTCAAAAAAGGGAAGGAATGAATGATTAAAACAAAGGTTTTCTTGACAGAATGACTGTTTATTTCTGGAGGGGTTTTTATAGCAGAAACTTTGCGTAAACAGTATATCTTTTACCCATGGGATGGCAAGTCTACCTGCCTGCCTGCCTGCTTGCCTTGATATTGCTGCATGAATTATTGGTTATAATCAGTCTTACATGAACAGGAGAAACTAAATTTTTAGACTTCCAGTTGCTAACAAATAATAATTTTACAGAGAATTGCCAGAGAAAATGTGAAAAGCAGTCAATGTATATAGTACTTTCCTGCATATTTATTACTTATTAAGTGTACCTTCATTAATAAACCATATGAGTAGGTAACAATCAGTGATACCAATGTTTTATTCAATTCAACGCTAGGATGGGTTTCTATACTAGCAGCTATGACGAAGTCTCCACGCGTCATGGAATCCTCTCACGCTGCAAGAGCCTTGGCTAATCTGGACAGGGAAGTGGTGCAAGAAAAATACCCAGATGGTGTCTACATTTTACACCCACAATGTCGAACCAAGTAAGCAAGCTCTATCTTGTTTACATGAGGCCTCTGTTGTAACTCAGGCTTGTTCGTAACCATAGTTTACACATGATTTGATCTACTGATATAGCCCACTCTTTGCACTGGAGCTGATTCAGACATCCAGTTGTAAGAGACTGACTGCTGAATCGTGAAAATTGTTGTAACTGTGTACTCCGACAGATTAACAGTTCAGCCTGTAGGGAGAAGTTTTTCTTTCTGTTTTCCCTTCCTGTATTCTGAGTGGAAGGAAAAAATTCAGGGAACTGTCATAAACTCAGATTTTATTTCAAATTTTAATCTTTTTTCATCTTTATGTCAGATTTTCAATATTGTGTTCTGACCTTCCTTCCCAAACATGACAAACCTTCTGAAGTTAACTCGATGATTCCTTTAGTAGGAGCCCCGATAAAAAGTTTCTCTCTCAACATAGGCATAAAAGTCCAGCCAGCTGGAAGATGAATAGTTGTCTGCCACATCTATTCATCTCTGCCCTCTGCTTTTTATCCCCAGATAAAAGCCCCTCGGGTGGGGCTTCATAAGCAGCAGTGGCTCTTCCTTCCCATGGATTGGCCCATGGATTTCTACTGCTCTCCTCTGCCTTCTGTGCATCTGCGTGTCAGGCACTGGACCCAGCTGTTCCTCCTCTTCCTCATCACCCACCTCCAGACCTGGGGGCTGTTGACTCTCCACCTGAGGGCTGACAGACTCCACCTCTGTGCCAGCCTCTTCCCCCTTGGAGCTCTCGGATTGCCTTGATGCTGACCCTGACTCCCACACCTCCTCTTCCTCTGATTTGGTTGCTGGAGGGGCTGGTGGCTGACAGGCCACAACATATTGCCTTGGTGCATAGACAGCGAATGTTTTCAACCTTAGTCAGCTCTTGGTATGCACAGCATGGATCAAATATACAAAAGCAGGACAAAATCTTTTGCATTAATCTCATAGATGTTTTCAACATGTGTGAATTGCTTTGGCTTTTAGGTTTGTTTCAGGGACATGCATTATAAATATACTACAAGTAGTCCTTGTTTAGTGACTGTCTCGTTTAGCAAATATTCTCAGTTACACAGTGATGAAAAAGTAACTTTACATCCAATCCTCACATTTACGACTGTCACAGATCTGTCAAGCAATATCATAAGCACAGACATGGTATCACTTAGTTTCTCTTAATGATGAGTTACCAGTTCTAATTGCGGTTTCTGAATGAGAACTACCTATAATATTGTAGACTACCATTAGGATGCTAATACTGTACATGATGCATAATGCTCAAGACTTTCAAGACAGCAGTATGTTGTGAGAAACCTAGTCTATACAGTCTGGTGGCATTTAAGCCTTTGGAAATTAGTGACTGAGAAAGGGAAATGTGTAAATTTAGCTAAGATTAACACCTTGCTAAGGGGCACAAAATAGCTTCAGACAATAGATAGAAAGAAGTCCAGAGTTCAATTGTCTAAAGAAGCCTGCAGAAAAGAGCAGAGCAGAAAATAAAGTAAACCTGAGATTTTGGAAGGAACTTTCTTATGAATCACTACATCTCATAAAATAAAGAAACAGAGTTAAGTTTGAGGAGGAGAGAACTTTACCTTTTAAATTGTGTCCTCAGTACTGGAAAGGGTGTGAGGAGATATAAGCCAACATTTGTTTCCTCAACCTGGTCTGGAATCTAACTTAGAATAATTCCATCAGTTTTAGTCTCTACCATTACTAATTAAGTGGGGACGGGATAGGAATTATTGTATTTATTTGAGAGTTAATTCTATGCCTATATTAGTGATTTTCAACCTTGGCAGCTTTAAGATGGGTGGACTATAATTCCAGGAATTCCCAACCAGCATGTTGGCCTAGATCAGGGGTCTTCAAACTGACAACTTTAAGACTTGTGGACTTCAACTCCCAGCATTCCTCCTCCTGTCACATTAGCTCAGGCATTCTGGGAGTTGTAGTCCACAAGTCTTAAAGCTATCAAGTTTGAAGACCCTTGGCCTAAATGCTCTCATTAATAATGGCTTTTTCTTTATGACTTCTCTCCACTACCAGTGAGCCCATTAAAGCTGATGTCCTTTTTGTTCATGGCCTTTTGGGAGCAGCATTTAAAACATGGAGACAACAGGACCTTGAGCACTCTGCAGATGAGAGAGACTTGGATGTGGAAGATGACTACAGTGAATGTTGGCCAAAAGTAAGAATTATTAACCACATCTTTTGAGTTACAACAGGAACCAGGACTGCCAAGATTGCTGTTGCTAGGCGATGACATCACATTTTAGACTGCATAGTTTAGCAGTCTTGGTCACCGGTTGTTGTTGAAACCCAATGACTAACTGAATTATGATGGTAGGGATGTTAGATTCACATTCTAAGACTGGAAGAAACTTAATAATTCAAGTCCTAACTAAGAACCTAAGAATTATTAATGTTTAATTGAATTATTCAAATTGCATCAAGGCTAAAGGTAGTTCCAAGCAGGGTGGTTTTTAAAAAAATTAAGTTAGGGTATTCAGGTTTCATAGATTCAATACTGCCAGGAGAAGGCGGAGCTACGTCTCGGTGTTACAGCTGCGATCTCGGGGCTCTGAGATCTCAGCTGATATTTTTGCCTCTGGTCGGTTCTAACGGACCTAAACCGTCCCGTAGAGACGGGGATTGTGAAGGGCATAGTCCCAGGATCCCAGAGACATCGCAAAATCTCTGGTTTGATCCGGGAGAAGCCCTTTTGCTGGAAGCAGAAAGGCAGCCTCTAAAGCTGCTGAAGTCGGGACAACTCCGGAAAGAAAGGGATTTAAATGAGCGTGTATCGGTTGGGTGAGAAATTCTTTTGCATTATAAATTGATTAAGACTTGAAAGGACATCCTGAACAAAGAAGAAATCTGTGGCTTTATTTTTCTTTTGACTGAACCTGGGTTGAGCGGCGTTTAAGTGATGTCAAATTGAGACTTGGATTATTATTTTTTTCTTATTTTCTTTGAGGACTTTAAGGTGACTTTGTAGGTAACCGGATTGAATTTTCTCTTATATATATTTTTATTTTTCACTTGATTTTTATTTTTTATCTTTTTAACTTTCTTTTTAGGATAGAGGCTCCCTTTGACTATCTTTTTCTTTTGTTTGAGTTTTTTATAAACATTTTTTCTTCTGGCTGGGGGGGGAAAGAGTATTTAGAGATGCTGTAACACTGCCAACTAGAGGCTTGAAAATATTTTATTTGAATTGGGGAGAAAAGCACTTCTTTTCAAGGACATTTTAATGTGATAAGATAGAGGGAGAATACAGTAAAATATTATTACAGGTGCTCTCTTGGACTCTTATCAATATCTCAACATTTGAGGCTTGGCTTTGAAGCTGCTGGAGAAGACAGTCATAATAAGAGCCTTGGATAAAGAAATAAAGTGCAGTGTACAGTGTATATATATATATATATATATATACTTTTGAAACACCTACTCGCCAGCCTTTTTGGTTAATTTTAACTCTAGCATTTTTGCTTTTTATTTCAAAGGGAAAGCCTCAGAGTTTTTTCTTTTTTCTTCTCCTTCTTTGCTTCTTCCATCTATTTTAATTGGATTAGGGTCTAGAAGAACCTGAAGACATTTCTTTTTCCTTTTTTCTTTTTTCTTTTTTGGCTTTGGGCTTTTTAATATTGGATTTTTTCTTTTTCTTTTTGATTTTTTGGACTATATTTGGTTACTATACCAGCTGGATTTAAAGTCAAAGAGAACTTGAAGACTTGGAAATATTAAAATGAGCAGGAAGCCAAAATCATTCGGCGTTTTTGCTTCTACCTCTGCTTCCCCACCACTTGAAGGACAACTTTCAATTCAGACAATGTTGAAGCAAGATAAGGAACAAGAAAAAGTAAATTTACAGATGATTATGCAAGGAATTCAAGATATTAAGATAAAAATAGATACCATGGACAAAAAAATAGAGAAATCTGATGAAAATTTTAAACAAATGATGGGAAAATATGAGGAGAGATTCCAAAAAATTGAGGAAGAAGGAAAACAAAGAGAGGAGAAGATTGGAAATATTGACACTAGATTAACAGTGATAGAACAAGAAAAAAATGGGATGTTGAGGTGGGAGATGGAAAGATCAGAATTTTATCTTAGATTTCAAAATATAGAAGAGGAAAAAGGAGAAAACTTGGCTGTGATAATGATAGAAATATTGGCAGATCTTCTGGAAATTACTGAGGAAAAAATGATGGACGGAGTAGATGAGATATACCGAGTTTATACAAGATATGCGATGAGAAATAAACTACCAAAGGAAGTACATATTAGATTTACTAAAAAATCCATCAGAACACAAATACTACAAGTGGCAAGAGAAAAAGTATTGAAATATAAAAGCAAAGAGATTGTAGTTTTAAAACAAATACCTAGAAGAGTGAGAGAGATGAGAAGAAAATATCGATTTTTGACCAAAATGCTACTGGAAAATGAAGTGAACTACAGATGGCTGATACCAGAAGGACTAATTTTTACGTGGCAAGAGCAGAGACATAGAATTGACTCGATTGAAAAAGCAGAATTTTTTTATGCAGAATTTTTTGGAAGAAAAAAAGAGGAGGCAGAGAAAGAGATCTCATTAATTGAGCTTCTGGAGGAACAACTGGAGACTGAAAAAGAGAAAGGAGTTGTAGGTGGACAGGTAGACAGTAAAGAACAACGTGAAGTGAGAGCTACGAGAGTTGTTAGACCTAAATATAAAACATAATCATGGAAGAAAAAAAACTGATTACAATGAATATAAATGGACTTAACTCAGCTGTTAAAAGAAGGAAAACTTTTCACAAATTAGAGAAATTAAAATTTGATATAATTTGCTTACAAGAAGTTCATATTAAAAAGCAACATGAGCATTTGTTAGTACAGCCAAAATTAGGGAAAATATTTACTTCTTTGATTCAATGTAAGAAAAGAGGAGTGGTTCTCTATATTAAAGAAGATATTCCAGCAAAACTGATCTACACGGATGAAGATGGAAGAGTATTAATGGTGGAAATAATGGATAATAATAAAAAAATACTCTTGATTGCAATTTATGCTCCGAATGATAAACAAGAAGAGTTTTATAAAAAACTACATATGGAAATAATTAGACTGGACTATGTTAACATAATCATGATGGGAGACTTTAATGGAATTGTGGACAATAAATTGGACTATATAACAACAACAACAAAACAAAATAGAAAGATTCTCCCTAAATCTTTTTTTAAAATGACAGATGAATTAACCTTAAAAGATATTTGGAGGGAAAGAAATGTTAAAACTAAACAATATACTTTTTATTCTAATAGACATTTATCATGGTCCAGGTTAGATATGATTTGGATCTCAACAGAATTAATATCTACTATTCAAGAAACAAATATTGAAATAAGTACTTGGGCAGATCATAGTCCAATGACAATTAAATGGAAGGGACAAAGAAAAAGATCGAGATGGACATTAAACAATACCATTTTAAAGGAGAAAGATTTTATACAATGGATGGAGAAGGAATTAGTCTTTTTTTTTAAAGAAAATAAAAAAGAAGATACCTCAATACAGAATGTTTGGGATACAATGAAGGCATATGTAAGAGGTTTGATAATAGACTATATAAGAAAAAAGAATATTAGGAAAAGACAAACCTCTAAGGCCTTGGAAGATGAATATATAAGACTTGAAAAAGAATTACAGAAAATACCACAGAAAAAAGATATTAAATTGAAACTGGATGTAATTAAGCATAAAATGGAATTAATAGAGAAAGAAGAACTGGCACAGAAAATTAGAAATTCTAAACAGAATTATTTTGAAGATGCAAATAAACCAGGTAGATGGTTAGCATATAAACTGAGAAAGGAGAAGGAATCAAGAAAAATATTGAAACTAATAAATGATCAAGGTCAAGTTTGTTGTGGTAATAAGGAGAAAAAGGAAATTATTCGAGATTATTATGGACAACTATATAATCAAGAGAATATTGATGAGAAAAAAATTAAACAGTATTTACAGAATGTTAACTTACCGAAGATACCTAAAGAGACTGAAGAAATGTTAGAAAGCAATATAACAATGATGGAACTAAATGAAGCATTTAAAAGACAAAATAATGGGAAAGCACCAGGTCCAGATGGACTTCCGGCAGAATTCTATAAAAAATTTCAAGAATAATTGAACACTCCATTGCTAGAAATTATGAATGAAGTTATGTTAAAAAAGATGACACCCAAAACATGGTCAGAGGCTTATATTACACTTATTTTAAAGGAAGAGGCTGACCCGTTGCAAATTAAGAACTATAGACCTATTTCCTTATTGAATGCAGATTATAAAATCTTTGCTTCAATCTTAGCAGAAAGACTGAAAAAATATTTAAATAATTTTATCCATCCAGATCAAAATGGATTTCTACCAAAGAGACAAATTAGAGACAACATGAGAGTAATTTTGGATACCTTGGAATATTATGAGGCTCATCCTGAAAAACAAATGGCTTTGATATTCCTAGATGCTCAAAAAGCATTTGACAACGTGAACTGGAGATTTATGTTATTATTATTGGAACAGATGGGCTTTGCCAGAAAATTTATTCAAGCAATAGAAGCCATATATAATAAACAGACAGCAAAGGTAATGATGGAGGGAGAATTTACAGATCTTATTAATATAAGAAGAGGTACAAGACAAGGATGTCCCCTATCTCCTTTGTTATTCGTATTAACTTTGGAAGTGTTGAATAGAAATATTAGAGATGACAAAAATATAAAAGGAATGAAAATTAAAAAGGAAGAATTTAAACTACAAGCTTTTGCTGATGATTTAGCTTTTATTCTGGAAGACCCGTTAGAAACCGCTCCAAAATTATTGGAAAAGGTAGAGACATATGGTGAGATGGCCGGCTTGAAAATAAATAAAGATAAAACAAAGATTTTGACAAAAAATATGTTGTTGAGACAAAGAGAAGAACTGACAGATCTTTTGAAAATTCAAATTACAAACAAGGTTAAGTATCTGGGGATATATTTGACAGCAAGATGTAGCACATTAAAAGAGAATAATTATATTAAACTTAAACAACAGATAATTACAGATTTGAAGAAATGGGAAAATTTACAATTGTCATTAATAGGGAGAATTTCAACAATTAAGATGAATATTTTACCTAGAATTTTATTTCTCTTTCAAACAATACCAATTAGACTTGGAAAAGACTATTTTGAAGATTTAAATAAAACTATGTTGAAGTTTATATGGCAAGGTAAAAAAGCGAGAATAAAGTTAAAACTTTTGCAAGATGCTAGAAATAGAGGAGGTTTTGGCCTGCCTAATTGGGAATTGTATTATCAAGCTGCAAGTTTGATGTGGGTCAAAGAATGGATAACATTAAGAAAACATAGATTGTTGACATTAGAAGGACATGATTTACTGTTGGGCTGGCATGCTTTTTTATGGTACAAGGGAACTAAAACACAGGGGTATTTCAGAAGACATTATATACGGGAGTCTTTGTGGTTAAATTGGGAGAAGATAAAAAAACAATGTTATTTGAAAATTCCAGTTTGGTTATCGACTATTGAAGCATTTTCCTATCCTATGATCTATAAAAAGGAACAAACAGTTAGATATGGGGAACTGTTGGATGAAAAGGGTGGACTTAAATCGATCCAAAACTTAGAGGAACAAGGTATAAGGATGAATTGGTTTTCATATGCGCAAATACACTCAAGATATCTTGAAGATTTTAAAACGGAAGGATTCTATGATAAACAGACTGATTTAGATAAGATATTGATGGGTACTGATGAGAAAGTGATTAAAAAGTTATATGGTTATTTATTGGGAATTAAGCTAGAGGAAGAACAAGTTAAAGAAACTATGATTGCATGGGGGAAGAATTTTGGATATGGAATTGATTTAGAGCAATGGCAAAAATTGTGGTCTCAAAATTATAAAATGACAATGTCAATAGCATATAAAGAAAACTTGTATAAGATGTTTTACAGGTGGCACCTTCCCCCGACAAGAATAGCAAGAATGTTCAAGAATAAATCTGAAAAATGTTGGAAATGTCATCAGATACCTGGCTCATACTATCATATGTGGTGGACTTGTGAGAATGCTAGAAAATATTGGACTAAAATTCACATGTGGTTGGAAAAAATGACAAAGAAACACATAGACTTGAAGCCAGAGATCTTTTTATTGGGAATTTTACCTGATATATATAATAAAGACTTGAAATATTTGATTGTAAATGTATTAACGGCGGCTAGGATTGTATTTGCTAAAAACTGGAAGAATGAGAAAATACCATTGCAGGAAGAAATTATTAAGAAAATATTGGAATGTGCTGAGATGAGTAGATTGACATTTGAAATTAGAGAACAAGAAGATAAACAATTTTATGCAATTTGGGGTTTTTTTTATCAATGGTTAGATGATAAAATACAATAATAGAGCATTAATATTATATATATGAAGAGTTTTTTAGGATTGATTTGTTATGATTATACGACAAATTGTTTGAAGTATTGTTATCTCGCAAAGCATGAATGATTAAAAGTATAGTCAGAAAAAAAAAAATTTTTTTTTTATTTTTTTCTTTAGTAATATTAGAATATGGATTGACAATATGAGTGGTTATGCAATATAATTGTAATTGACACTATAAAATGAATGCACAAAACTGATGAACCAACCGATACACCGGAAGTATATATGAGAGTAGATGTTTTTAATGTTTTGTATGTTTGTTTGTTTGTAGAAAATTAATAAAAACTTTAAAAAAAAAAAAAAAAAGATTCAATACTGCCAGATATCAAGAAATCCCTCCAGGTATTGCTCTGAGGGCTCCAATTAATGATTGCTTTAATAATTCATTTCTTTTCCCATAATATCTTATGATTTTTGACTCTTGTCAAATGTATCTTTTCTTTTATGTATATTGAGAGCATGTGCACCAAGACAAATTCCTTTTGTGTACAATCACGCTTGGCCAATAAAGAATTCTATTCTATAAGTGTTCAACTTCACTTTGTAGGCCCTAATATTTCATATATATTTTTCAATTGTTTTTCTTGAGTTCCTTTCCATTATGTTCAGTTGAATTCATAAATAACAGAGAGCAGCATTTATGTGAACAGCTATTTATTGAGAGGTATAGTACCTATGTAATCACCAATGCAACACTTATTTGTTTATTGTACATGTACATCAAGATTCTCCTGATAAAGCATTTTCTTTTTTCCTTTTACTATACTTGAACTCAGAAAAGGTATCACTTCCTTCATTTCTGCTTTATGCTGCTGTTAGAAGAGTAATAAATCATAAGTGATAGTTTGATCATTTCTAAATACGTTCTGAAGCCTGCTGACATATCCAAATGCAGAGGATTTGATTAATTGGTAGGGATCCACCAAACAGAATGATAGTAACATTATCTCCTAGAAGAATGAATTGAAAACTTTTGGCCCTTTATTTATGGGTTTAAGACAATGGTTGTTTATAAGACTAATGCTGGGTTGCTGAAATTAAGGCAATAGACTACATTGCTAGCAAGTCACTTCAGATGGAATTACCTGCAATTATAGTTTACTCCCTTGATTCACTCGTCTTCCTTGCAAGTATGTTGCTGGTCTTCATTGTAATACCTGAAGCTTAAAAGCTTATCTGAACACAATTGTTTTCTGTCTTGTTTTCATGTATTCCAAATTTAGACTTGGTTAGCATCTGACTGCCCATCGCTTAGAATTATTTCTGTGGAATATGATACCCACCTTAGTGACTGGAGAACCAAATGTCCTGTAGAGAGCTACAGGTAAGGAATAGGGGAGTAGAAACTGAAACAGTGTTATGTCTCTGTACACATCTTGTACATTTTAGATGTGAATATAATGCTTATATATTAACATGATTACATTAATATTTAATACTAAGGTTACATTTTTGTATGTTTATTGTGTTGTGAGCAGTCTAAATTCATACCTGCATTTGATTAAGATAACAGACTGATCCTATTATGTAAACTTTAGAAGAGCCGTGCCAGAGTTGATCAAGATCAGTCTTAAAATATTTAGGCGGATTAATTCATTGCATTAACCCATGATTTCTTTAACAAAATTTAACTTTGTTTAACAAAATTGAATAACCTTTGGCAGAACTGCTATAATCTTGTCAAACCATTTTCAATATACTCTAAATGCAACCATACATAGACAGTAGTTGCTCCCTAAAGAATATGTGGGGAGACTTGATATTCCCAAAACAGTGATTTTTGTCATAGGTAATGTGATTATGTGCTGCAAAAATTGCTCCTTCAATTCCCCCAAAAGGAGATATGACTTGGATAATACTAGAGCTGCTGACTTAATTCAGTATTTGGAATAGAGATTCTTTGATATCCATATTAATCTAAAGGGATATTGCATCTTGGTATTCCCACCCGAAATCTCACTAATCTTGCTTAAACCTGATGAGATTTAATGATTCCATAGTAATTGCTTATCTTTTTAATTAAATTAGAGTCCCATGTGATCTGTTTGGAAGGTCATATGTTTCGTAGTGCCAACAGTCACTGAGTTGTTGACACCTGTTTTTTGTGGTGATGATCTAACCTTGGTAGGTTTAAGATTTCAGCTCCCAGAATTCTCAGATAGCCTGACCATTGCTAAATGTTTTAGACCCTGAAGAACACAGTCTTAAAATTGCCAAGGCTGGGGGGACACAGTTCTAAACCTTTCAGTAATATGGGATGTTCTAGGTTTAAGAAAAGTTTCAGAACTGCTGCCCTAAAACATGCCAATATTTCTACACAGTTGGATGCTACGGGAGTGGAAAAATAATTTCCTTTATGGAGCACAAGCTGAGTGTAAGGAAATTGGAGTAAAGCTGCCAAGAAATAACCTGATTCTTCAGAATATGCTGCCTTGCTATATTTGCCTCTCTTGCTTTCTTTGCTGTCTCATCTGCAGAGAATCTCTTGCATATCGAAGTACTGAGCTTCTCAAGAAACTAAGAGCTGCTGGGATTGGAGACAGGCCTCTCATATGGCTGTCGCATAGCATGGGCGGTAAATTCATTGTCTTCTGTATCATCTTTAAAGTGAACTATTTCAAGCTTGTTAGCCCTGTCAATATAGTACATTGCTTCTGTTCAAAGGCAATGTTCATAAGATTCATTTGAGCCACGTAGAAAGCAATCCCTGCGTGGATTTACAATAATAGTAGCGTGTGGGATATGTGTTTAGATGTAGTGTGTTTTCAGTTGCAAGTGAATTTCAGTGTGCTGTTTGTAGATTTTCCAGTAGCTCTCTACTGAAAATTCTGATTATTATGGCTAGATACCACTCTTGTCAGAAAACAGCCATAAAAATCTTATAGGGATGGCTAGTTACGGACTCCTCCACTGATAGGATAGGATACTATGGAGTGTTGCTATCTGCCTCTTTAGTGTGTTTATATTCAAACTTTAATGAGCCCAACTTCCTTTAATTTTTGCCACTCTTTTATTTCCTGACTGCACTGCTAACACAACCTAGACCCTTCATGTGTTCCAATACACCCTGTTGGTAGATTTCCTTTGCAAGACTAATAGGATGGTAAGCATCTCTTTGACTACTCATCTCCTCTTAGCCCTTATGGTTTCCAAAGTGTCTGCTGAAATATTGGGCGGGGGGGCTGGGGGGCATAATGAAAGCATTGATGAATTAAATTTATGTGGCCTTAAGTGCTTTGTTTACCGGGAAACAATATCTAGAAACTAGGCCTACATTGACCATTTAGTAAATCAATAAATAAAATAGTAATTTGGTTACTTGCCTATAACCTCGTGCTTGTTCCCACATCCATTCCATTGGAAATGGAGGCAACTGAGGCAACTTTTAGTAGTGGCCTTTTCCCTATAGTTCTTTCAGTATATTTGTTCGTAATCTTCTGAATATTGACATTTCAAGTTCTGGGCATTGACTCTTTTCTCTGGCAGAGGACGCATCCACCATATATCTGTCGAAACATGAGATCATCCTCCAGCAAACCCTTGTTCTTGCTCACCACTCACCCACTTCTTAAAAATAAATGGAGGAGCTAAGATTTCACATGCACTGACTTGGAATGGTTCTATCTAAAAATGTCTTATTAACTCCACAGTGCCAATGGGCTTTCTAGATGTGACTTAAGGTGCCTCCCTCCATCCCTTCAGTCTGTTTCTGTGCTTTCATAGCTGTTTGTCTGAAGGGCAAGCAGAGAGATTCATAAAGGATTTGGAAAAGAAAAGTATTATTATTGCTATTATTATCGTTGTTATTGTTGTTATTATTAATGTGACTGCTTGGATTGATAACCAGGAGGCGCAGCGTGACCCATTTAATCTTTCCTCTGGGGCTCATCTAGGGAGCCAGATCGTATTCTTTGGCATTCAAAACCCTCTACGAGGAATTGAACTCTTTTGACCTTTGCACTTTAGAAGACTATATGCAGCTCATTCGGCTTTAGAGTTACCCTAAAATATTAAGATCCTAGTTCTTGGCATTCAGCAGTTAATAGGAAGGGTTGTACATAGAAGCTGTCACAATTGTACACGTTGTCTACCTTCCCTTAAGATATGCATTATATGTCGTGTGCCACAAGTGTTATGTCAACTTTGCATGGCACAGGACCTGGTTATTTGCAGGACCATCTCTCCTTAAAACTACCCACCTGTTCCACTAAATGATATAGGGTGCACACACTCTGTGTCCCCTCCCTGAAATCGTGCCATCTCGTGGGACCTCAGAAACATGCCTTTGCCATGGCTGCCCCTAACCTGCAGAATATGCTCCTGCTGGTGTTTTTCCACAGACCCTCCACCCTTCTAGCCTTTCAGAAAGCTGTTGAGATTTGGTTTTTTTGTTTGTTAAGGATTGTCTGTCTGTCTGTCTGTCCGTCTGTCTATTAGTCACGTTTCTATACTGCCCATCTCCTTCAAGGATCTCCCATTTTAGGAACTGGAATTGTGTAATAGGAAACATGAAAGAAGGAAGCTGAACCTGCTGAGGGAGATACTTAACTTGCAGTTTTTTTGTTTTATTGTTTTATAGTTTTTATTGTTTTTATGATTGTTTTATTTATTAGTTTTATAGTTACTGTGAGCCACCCAGAATTGCTTAATAGCTTTTATGGGCGGCCATAGAAGGCTTCTAAACAACTGTACCATATACATATAAGCAGACTGGGATAATGGCCAACTTGGTATCTCTTGTACTTGGTACAGGTGGTCTGGGGCTTGTAGAAAGAGGCCCTCCTTTTCCAAAGGAGGAAAGAGTGACTGGCCCTCGTTTTTTTGGAAAGAAAGCAATCCAGAACATCTTCAATGAATTGTGGGAGAGTGATTTTCTGTCTTGTATGTCTGTCATATGCATCACAGCCCTGCATCAATCCCATTTCATGGAGGCTTTTCTTTTCAGGCCTTCTAGTTAAGAAAATGCTGCTGGATGCTTCCATGGACCCTGAAATGGCTTCCATAGTGGACAGCACGCGGGGGATTGTATTTTATAGTGTTCCTCACCATGGGTCCCGGTTGGCTGAATATTCTGTAAATATTCGATTTCTGCTCTTCCCTTCTGTGGAAGTCAAAGAGCTCAGCAAAGGTTTGTTTCTTTGCAGTAGTTCTCTTAAATGTGTATATTTAAAACCTTGGTTTCTTTTCTATAGCTCTCTCACTCTGTGTGTGTGTGTGTGTGTGTTAAATATTAACAATAAAGCCAAATTATTGACACTAATCAACACTGAGCTTCATTTTTATTTATTCCTTTGATGGAGCTTAATGGAAATGCGGTTTTCTAGGCAATATTTTTGGAAGTGGTTTGCCATTGCTGTCTTCCCAGGGCTGAGAAGGAGTGAACATAAGATTACCCAGCTGGCTTTTGTGCCTAAGCCGGAATAGAGCTCAGCTTTCTCTGTTTCCAATCTAGCATCTTTATCAGTAGAATATAAAATTCCAGTTTATGTGGAACTAGTTAAAAATTAGGCATTAGAAGACTCCAAATTCTGAAATGGTATTTTCAAGACAATTTCTACCCTATCCAGCACTTCTTGAATTTTAATGCAAGAGATAGAAGCATTTTAGTTTCCTCAAATTAAATGTAACCTCTTTACCCATAGGTCACTGTTGTCTTCAGCCACCATTCAGAACCTCTGCAGTGTTCCTATAGAAAGAGGGAGGTAGAGTTGGATGACAACCATGTTCTGATTCCATTAGACTCCAAATCTGTGTTTCATGTAAATATAAATGAGGCCAGTATAAAGGTCTCTGATAGAGCCCATGGCATCACTTTCAGGGCCTCCCAGTTCAGATAAGAGGTATCCCCAATATTTGCTCCCAGACCACATTAGGAACTGTTTGAAACAAATATTAAATAGGAATGCAAATGGAATTCCAGTTAAGTTCAGGCATATCCTCAATTCAAACTTAGCTGAAGTGTAATCATTTTGTAACCACCTTGTCTGTTATTTATTTATTTATTTTTGAAAAATTTGTTATTAATTTTTAACAAACAAACATATACCAACAAAACACAAAAAATAAAAAACATAAAATATCTTTTTGGACGGCAGTTTGATCCCGAGTTACATCTTTTTGTACAGACATAAATTCAAGTTCATGCTTACTTTTATATAGCAGTTCCATTTCTTATTTACTATTTTACATTTTCTATATAGCTTCTCCCCTCTTTTCACTCTTTTAATTCTATTATATTTATTTCATCTCAATTTAAATCATTATACTTATATCTTTTGTCTGTCCTGTTTCAGCTGTCTATTATTTTTTCTCATTAACACAAAATTTCTTCTGTAATGACTGATTGGAGTATAATGCCTTGTCATACTTATCCTTCCCCTAGTTTTAAAGCTTAACACATAATTTTCATTCGGATTCTGCGTAATACATTCTAAAAATAAACTCAATATTTTAAAACAGGAAAAAAAATTTTTTTTTAGATATATAATATAATTAAAACAACAATCCATAGCAATTGAAATTATATCATTAAAATTAATATTCATTTAAGTCTTAAACATTTTACACAATCCTTTCTAAATAAATGTCATACTTCTATGGGAACACTTATAGATTTTGCTTAGTTACTTTCTTTAATTCAATTCTCTCATATTTAATTTCATTTATTTTATTTAAAAAATTTTTTTCGCTCAGTTACATTAAATATTTTGTCCCATTTTATAATCATATATTATTCCAATTTTCTAACATTATTTCAAATACAGATACAACAACACAATCTTATGTACCTTTGCAGAATCTCTTTTTCAGTTATATGTTTACCCATTATCTCTAAATAAAATCTGTTTCTTTACATCTAGTTTCAAACCTTTGTAGCTTCTCTTCCCTTCTTTCCTCCCTTGTTTCTCCCCTCTACCCTTTTTACCCCCTTGTCTCTTAATCTCCACCCTCTTGTGTATTCCTCTTTTCTGTTGCTTTCTGATATTGTGTCCACTTTTCACCTTGTTTTCCCCTTTTTTGGTTGTTTTTTTAAGTCTTAAATTCTCCATTCTCTTTCTCCTCTTTCCCCTTTCTTCCCCAAATAAAGTTGCTTGTTCATTAAGGATGGTTTCTTCTTCATCCCAATCTTCTTGTTCTTGTAGTTTCTCATATGTAGAAATTGCCATTTCTAAAAAATGAAAAATAGAGCCAAAAGAATCCTTCCCTTCTTGTTTCTCTTGATTATATTTTATAAATTCCATTTTCAGTTCATCCATAAGTAATGCCATTGTAAAAAAAAAAATAAAAAAAAATTTTTAAACGACCCAAATGATTTTAATCATTCAAATAAGAATTTCCAAAAGTCCCAAAGTCACCAAGCAATCCAAATACACACAGTCTATTTCATTTAACACTTTCTTCTTTTTCTCACTTTTTTTTTCATTTTAATGCTTCAAAAAACTTCAAATTCTTTTTGACCTTCAATCCATCTGATAGAGTAGTCAATTATGATCCAAAATGGAAAAATCCAATAATAAAAAGGCCCAAAAAACCAAAGAAGAAAAAGGATCAAATAACAAGCAAAAATAAAAATATTACTAGAATTGAAATATACAAAAAGGCTG
>BLBF01000063.1:2071885-2143016 GCA_015471245.1 Laticauda colubrina
TATATATATATATGGACTGCACACTGCACTTTATTTATTTATCCAAGGCTCTTATTATGACTCTCTTCTCCAGCAGCTTCAAAGCCAAGCCTCAAGTGTTGAAATATTGATGAGTCCAGGAAAACACCTGTAATAATATTTTTCTGTGCTCTCCCTCCATCTTATCACATTAAAATGTCCTTGAGAAGGAGTGTTTATACATTTCTCCCCAATTCAAATAAAGTACTTTCAAGCCTCTAGTTGGCAGTGTTGCAAGATCTCTTAATACTTTTTCCCCCCTCAGCCAGAAAAATGAGTAATGTATAAAAAACTCAGAGGAAAAGAAAAAAAAATCAAAGGGGGCCTCTATCCTAAAGAAAATTAAAAAATCAAAAGAAGCATAAAAATATATATAAGAAAAAATTCAATCTGGTTACCTACAAAGTCACATTAAAGTCCTCAGAAAAGAGAAAAAAAAATAGTAAGAAAGAATCCAAGCCTCAATTTGACATCACTTAAAAAACGCCGCTCAACCAGATTCCAGTCAGACAAAAATAAAGTCACAGGTTTCTTCTTTGTTCAGGATATCCTTTCAGGTCTCAACCAATTTGCAATACAAAAGAAGTTTCTCACCCAACCGACACACGCTCGCTCCAGCCACTTTCTTTTCGGAGCTGTCCCGACTTTAGCAGCTTTGGAGGCTGCCTTTCCACCGCCAGCAAAAGGGCTTCTCCCGGATCAAACCAGAGATTTGCGATATCTCTGGGATCCTGGGACTGTGCCCTTCACAATCCCCGTCTCTACGGGACGGTTTAGGTCCGTTAGGACCGACCAGGGGCGAAAATATCAGCTGCGATCTCAGAGCCCCGAGATCTCAGCTGTAGCACCGAGACGAAGCTCCGCCTTCTCCCCGTCTGTTATTTATTTATTACATTTACATTAAAGGCAAATCTGGACAGCTGTGGTTCTGCATCACCTGCCCACCTACCCCTATTTATTGTGTACAGGAAGTTCTGTCCGTGAGCTCCATAGTCTACTTCCCTTCCCTTGCATTCCCGGGTAGGGAAATAACTTAGACTTTGACATAGATAGATCTTTTGTATGGGAGCCATTTTGTTTGTGTTCGGTAGGAAGCTAGCAACACATAGAAATACTTGTGACCATTGGGACTAGAATTTCCATTGCTAAGCGAGGAAGTGGGTGAGTCATGCCCCTTTTTACAACTTTTTTGTTGCAGTTGTTGAACAAATTACTGCAGTTGTTAAGTAAATCAAGCAGTCATTAAATGAATCAGGCTTCCTGCATTGATTTTGCTTGTCAAAAGCCAGCTGGGAAGATTGCAAATGACCTTGGGATGCTGCAACCTTCTTAAAAACAAGCCGGTTGCTAAGCACCCACATTTTGATCATTGTGACTGTGGGGTACACTGCAACGGTTGTAAGTGCAAGGACTGGTTGTAAGTCACTTTTTTTAGTGCTGTTGTAACTTCGAATGGTCGCTAAATGGATGGTTTAAGCCAAGGGCCACATGACTTCACCAGAACAAATAAGAGGGCATGATACCATCTAGCCTTGCTTGCTACTGGCACCCAGCCTTTAAAATGACAGCAAATGCCTCCTTTCTGAACTGAAATCCATCTTTGATATGAAAAACATTATACATATGTAGACCTCTGCCTGAAACGCGGTGTCTAAAATAAGAAATCCACATTTCATTTTTATGCGTTTTTCCAGATTCGCCTGCCCTGAAAGCACTGAATGACGATTTCACCTCATTTGCCAAGACCCAGAACTTTCCAGTATTAAGCTTTGCAGAAACTTTGCCAACACGAGTTGGCAGAATGCTGAGTCTGCATGTCGTGCCAGTGGAATCTGCAGGTTTGACAATCTCAGAATTCCCCTTCAGAAATGCCTGCCTTTAGTCATCCATAACAGTGTTTCTTTACTCAGCAACTTTAAGACTGTGGACATCAACTCGCAAGATTCTGCAGGCAGCCATGCTGGCTGCAGGATTCTGGGAGCTGAAGTCCACACATCTTAAAGGAAGGTCAAATTAAACATCTTAATGAAAGGTAAATGAGCTAATGGAAAAAGTAAAAAAAAATTAAAAAAAGAAATTAATGATTGACTTCCAGTTGAGGAGCACTGGATCAACCATCATTATGCCTCAGATCTCAAGATAGTTTGCTATCTCACCTTTTTTATTTATAAGCTCATTACTTACATTTTAAGGAATGTGACATTAATGATTTGAACATTTTCACTAGGACGGTTTCTGTATCATCAAACAAAACGTAGTTCTTTAGTCAGCAATTAGGAATACAAGGGTTGAATTCGCCCTCAATTTGAAGTTATTGCTTCTGGCTTTTCTATCTTGTGGGAACTTTTATATTATGCAGGTAGTCCTTGACTTAAAGCCACAATTGAGACCCCAAACTTCTGTTGCTTGGCAAGACAGTCGCCAAGGGAGTTTTGCCCCATTTTACAACCTTTCTGGCCACAGCTGTTAAGTGAATCACTGCAGTTGTTCAATTAGGCTGGTTGTTAAGTGAATCTGGCTTCCCCATTGGCTTTGCTTGTCGGAAAGCCACAAAAAGGTGATCACATAAGCCTGGAACACTACAGCTGTCATGAGCCAGTTGCCAACTGTCTGGATTTTAATCACATGACCATTGGGATGCTGCAGTGGTCATAAGTGTGAAAAACGGTCATAATTCACTTTTTTTCAGTGCCATAACTTTGTAACTTTCATTAAACAATTGTAAGTTGAGGACTACCTGTACTTGGTTGTATAATTGTATGTATGATTGGCCTGAAAACAAGGTGCAGTTTTTCTTTTATTATGCATTGTGTAGAAAGGACTAGAAAAGTTCTTTCAAACCGGTGCACATATTCCTCAAACGGCTAAGGCACAAATTATGTATGACATCCTGTTAAACAGCTTATGGATTACTGCAGCGAAAATAAATTTTCAGGTATACTCCAACCTTGTTTTATACACTGTTTAGAATTTGGTTCAAGCATCATCTTTTTAATTACTTGTTATTGATTCCAATTCAGAGAAAGATCAGATAGGCTACCATCTTGCCTGGAAACCCTAGAAAGCAGGGGGACTCCTTTGAATGTAAATAGATGATTGGTGTCTTTTCTGTGATCTTAATACTCTTTGCTGTGTCTGTTTCAGATTTGGGCATTGGAGAACTCATCCAGGTAGAAGTTAGCCACCTCAACATTTGCAAACCGAAGAACAAAGAATCTTTCCTGTATCAACAGACCTTAAAGTTTATTCAAGATTCTCTAAAAAGGGAGCTGGGAAATCACTGAACGGCCACACTGAGCATATTTGTTCTTTTACTGGAGCAGTTATACCAACTTTTCTTTGAATCTGGGCTTGTCCTTGGCAGGGCGGCTGTTTTATTAGTCAAGCTATTGTTTTTTTTTGCCATTGCTTAATGGGAAACAGTGGATGTATTTCTGGTGTTGTATATTGTACAAAGCATTGTTGTTCATTTTTAATTCCATTTAATGCTTGACTAGGAAACAGTTCTCTGGGCTCCTAGAAGGTATTTTCATTGTTTTGTAAGGATGTGTTTTACCTAAAGAGATCTTCATTCTCTGCTCAGTATAGAAACAAAGCTGCTATGCCATTAATGATTATCCTATATCAGTCATTGACACTAGGTGGTTGGGGGCCCTTGTTCCTGTATATATTGTGCATACTGGAGAGCAAATGCACTGCCATAAATCTACTCTCCCATGCTGATGTACTAATACACACACCCACATTGCATATCAATTCTTTACGGACATTGATATTTTAAATATAGTAGAAAATATGTGTAATGACAAATGAATATGTTCTCTAACCTGTATTTTTGCAGCTGGATGCCAACAGAAAACAAAGGTATACAGTAAATTTGCTATTGTACAGTGTTTGGAAAGCTGTTACAAGCCCAAAACTATTTACTGAAAAAAAACCCCAAAAACCTAAAGCAGTTTAATTCTATGACAACAGATTTTCCTGTGGTCATCTTATACCAAAATGCCTCATGAAGTAAGGAAGATTCAGAATTGTTGTTTGATTCTGCATAAAAAGCTGGATAAGTCAAGGGAGCACTTCCTTGAGATGAATCAGAATTATGTTTTTACTACTAAAATTTTTTAAAACTCAGAAGATAAAATTCAGTCTCAATGTAATCTGAATAAGCCTGACAAATATATATTGTAATGTTGAAAATGCGAAACACTCCAGGAGGGGAGATATTCTTCCCTTCCCTGGCTGTATTTTGAAATTTTAAGTAATATAATGTATAAAGCCAGTTCCAACATGAAGCCAAACTATGGCTTGATTTTTCATATAAATGAAAAATTCTTCCTGAAGATTGCTTGTCCTGTTTTTATGTTCCATTTGCTTAATATTCCCGTGGTAAAACAACTGACATAATTATGAGACGCCACCACTGATATTGTCAGATGTTGCAAACCATGGTGTGGAGATTATAGGGAACCTTGGTAAATCTTGTCTGTGGTTTTAGAATGATAGATTAAGTCACTATATTTGTAGCAAAGCAGATTCCTTTTGTAGACAAAGGGGAAATGGTTATCCATATCAATTGGCTGCATTTCCTTGACATTTGTAACTGTTTGAGCCATCTGAAGTATACATCCCCATTGCCACCCATCTGAAAGAGCATGTAATTTACCTAGTGTAATATTTTTGTGTGTACTATATAGTATTTTGTGTATACTTTTTCAGACAACTCTTGGGTTTTTTTTTTACTACTGTAGCTGATTAAAAAAGGGCATGTCGTAAACATAAAAAAATAATTGATCGTTACATTGCTACCTAGTTATAACATTACACATTTAGAAAAAAAAATACCATAAATTATTCTTCCAGTATAGTAACTTTCCAGCAAGTTACCTATCATGAGGTAATTTATGCATAATGAAATATGTGAATTATTAATGATGTCAAATCTATGAATATTGTGTCTAAATGGATACATGAGTCAATAGCATCATGAAACTATTGGTGTTGAGTGGATTAACATATGACTATGATTTGGTCTTGAATGAAGTAACTGAAATTCAGCTTTGCTTGCCTGAAATTGCCTGTGACTTTCGATATATTTGCACAGTATTTTTTTATGAGACATTTTCAGAAGTTATTTTTTACTTAGTAGAAGAAACGTTTCTTAAAACTGGTCAGGACAACATTTATTTATTTAACCGTTTGCCCTGTTTTGCTCAGGGCGAGTGGCATAAATTGCAATCAGTAGCATAGAGTATGTTACTAGAAAGATTCAAGTTTTAATAAGGAATCTCACTAGGCAGCAAGTTATATGATATAGTGCCAACAGCTGGATACCACTTCAAGTAACGTAATAAAAATTACTTTCATTTGCAATTTATAGTCACTTCAATTAACTTGCTTTCTAATGCTTTCATTAGCATGTAAATGACCTGCCACAAAGCTGTTAAATTATCTGTGTTGCAGAGAATATCGTCAGTAACAGTATACTAGGCTTCCTTTTAATAGGTGTTCATTTTTCATCTTATGATGCAGCCATAAATAATCAGTGATGCTTCTGGTTTCCTTATTAAAGGGGAGGGTTAGAGCAATCTTCCCAAACCAGCTGTCCTACGCCAAGGGCAACAACCTTCTCAGAAGGGGATTGTGGGAGTTACAGGCAATACAACTAGAGTACAAAATTATTTATGTCTTCTAGTAAGCAAATGTTACTGCTACATACTCTTATTTGATTCAATTTTTGAAATATCGCTGGAGACCATAATAACCTACTTGATTTGGCACTTCCAACTATATTGTCTTAAGGTTCATTTAATTCAAAAAAATAGCAATGTGTTAGCTAATTAACCTTTAACCTTGCATAGTATGTATATCTATATAGGAATAGGCCATGACTTGTTTCTCACAAACCATTTTTAATATTAACAGAATAAAAAAAGCCCAAAATACATGTTGCATTCCCGCCTCCCCCCAATAAAAAAGAAATCAACTTCGCTGCTTTTTCTAAAGCAGGGGTGTCAAACTGGCAGCGTCATGTGACATATTGGGATTTCCCCCCCCCTTCGTTAAACCGAGGGGGGTGGGGCCAGCATGTGACGCATCTGGCCCGCGGCCCACAAATTTGACCCTTGTTCTAAAGCAACATAATTTTTTATTCAATTACAAATCAGATCCTAGATTTTAATTTCTTGCCTGAATTGTAAAGCTAGATCACTGTATTTTTTATGATGTAAAATACCAGTAATTGTACACAAAAATATTAGCCTTTCAGTGTCTATACTAATTAGTTTTTTTTCCCCCCATAACCCACCGGACATTTTATTAGCCGAAGAATACTTGAGATTTAAAATGAGAATAGAAGCCACTCATATGTACCTGTGTTATTTCCTACCTATATCATATATGGGTAGTTTCTTCCATAGGTTCTTGTATTAATCCAGACAGAACCAGATCTAGGTATATAATAGAAAATTAACAATGATTTCTGCTATGAGGTGATCTGTAAGGGAATACATCTCTTGCCTTCACCCCTTCAGGCTCTGATTCAAAAGAGGCTAGATCTACAACCACATTGCTCAAAATACTGTATATATTTCCATGTCTTCATACAGGCATGTTTCTAATATCCTAAAGAAGGTTTTCTATCACAGTTTGAACTTGAATGGCTATTTTGGATACTACCAGCCCCAAGCTTACCATGCCACTTCTAAAACCACCTTGGATTTTCCTCTATATTATTAATGACGGCTGTTATATTGACAGAATCAGACTATCATTTTTTTTCTCTTCCCAACTGGCCTTTTTGAAATTCAAATTCATTCCCACTTTGCATACATTGATAACAAGGATAAAAAATAATTTATGGTTGTGAACTAAGGTTCTAAGCATGCAGTTGGCTCAAGAATGACAGAGTACCTCTTAGTATATAAAGCAGAATTAACTCAGATTTTTACAGTAGAAAACTACAGGGCAAGCAATCACTTGTGGGATGGGATTCAGAAATAAGCAAAGTGCAAGTAAAGAGTATTTGAAGCAGGCCTCGTTATGGCACACATGCATATGATAAATAAATATTTGTTGTTGAATTTACTATTAAACTGGAACCAGAAATCACCAAGGCATGAGAAGAGATGGATGCTATACCATACTTAGGGTCCCCAACCCCTGGGCTGCGGCCCACTACTGGCCTGTAGCCTACTTGGAACTGGGCGCACGGGCTGGGCTGGCACAAATGTGCAGCTCCACGAGTGCGTGGTGCGTCAGCACGCATGCATGCACACAGCTCCACTTGCACAAATGGTAGCAGGCCACTACTTGCGGAGCTCCCCCCTCACCCCCCCGGACTGCCAAGCCCAAAGATCGGAGACCACTGCCGTACATAATTTGCTGAACTTCCTTCTATCATAAAGTTCATGAAGTGTTTTTCTTGAAAAAAATGTACAAAAATGAGTTCATAGTTTTAAACTGAGGTCAGAGCTTAACCCTGAGATATAGTACTACTGTTGCCATCTTCTCCAAATGTGACCCAGTGGCTGAAATCCCTTGGACAGGAGTGTTTCAAATTTTGTGAAGCAGGAGGTGGATTGGCTGGTAATGGCTGGATCACTGGCTGGCAAGCAGCAAAGTCTACTTCCAAGTCTAGCAAATTGGTATTTTCCATTGGATAATGATTGTCTGAAGCTTGCTCTTGTTGACGAATCCTCAGTGGAGAAGTTTCCTGTAGGCCACCAATCAATTCTAAACCAGTCTGCCTCAAGAGCTTAGCATCATTGTCTTTTGAGCTGATCACAGCTGTTGAAGCAAGAAGAGAGGGTTCACTCTGAGAAGATGGCAGTGCGTCAGAATCCTTCATTGTGGAAAAATATGGTGTTGGAACATTATTGTTAGAATTGAATGTCAACCCTTTTAGAAACAGGTTATTGCTGTTCTGGATTACTTGCAGATGAAAATCGGGAGGAGCAGACTTCTTCCTTCTTGGGGGAACTCTTGGAGCCTGAGCCAAGTTCAGAGAAGGAATATGAGAACTTTCCTCTAAGAGAGACAAGGGAGTTGGTTGCCTTTCATTGCTGCTGCTCCTCTCAGTAATTTTGCCAGGATGCATTGTCCTTGGCTTAGGAATGGGGACAGTCTTAAGAGAACCAGTAATAGTTGTGGTTTCCAAACACATTTCTGGTGATGCAGAGGAGAAGTGACTCAAGGTTTGCTCAAGCTGCTCTTCTGGAGGAGGCGGCTGAGGGAAAAAAAGGACAATTAATTGTTTTTCAATCAACCTTTCATTAGAAACAGCAAGCTATCCAGAGTTGTCTCTGGACCAGATGGGTGGCACATAAATTTAACAAAGAAACATTTCTCTGTTGCTTGTGTGTGTGTGTGTGTGTGTGTGTGTGTGTGTGTGTGTGTGTGCTTCTGGTAATACAAACGCCAGTGTGGTTTGCTGTCCCTATACTTTACACTTGAAGAAACTATTTAATCAGTGTGGTTTGTAGTCATAATAGTCTTACAAAATACAATAAACCTTGTAGGATTTTTACAATTTTTAAGCCAAAGGGGAAGCATGGAGAGTAAATATCTACAAAAGGCCTACAATATAGCCCACTATTTAATATCACAAAGCAAAATTCCCAGTGAAAACCTTCCAAGTCTTTAGTTTAATTTACTTTATTGTCACTGCACCTCATACAACAAAATCAAACACCATTTTCAGTGCCCATCATGACCATGAAAATAAGCACAACACACATCCTTCATGCTCCATACATTGAATTGAAAATCCCTGACACCGCACCAACACTGCACTATACAGTAGAATTCAACAGAGCCACTGCCCAGGGATGGAAGCTGTTTCTCAGCCTATTTGTCCTTGTTTTTATTATTCTGTACGGTCTGCCAGATGGTAATAGTTCAAAAAATGTTCGGAATAAATATGTAGATGGTGTACAGCATAGCAGTGCAACTCCGAAAAACAATAGCTGTGAAACCTCCACAATATGTGCAATTACCTCCAAATCCCATGCATACTCATTTTTTCTGAGATCAAGAGATAATTAGCACTTAGCATGTCAGACTTATACATTGTTTCAGTGCTTTACAATCCTCTCTAGGCAATTTACAGAGTTAGCATATTGCCCCCCAATAATCTGGCTTTCCATTTTACCAATCTCAGAAAGCATAGAAGGCTCAAGTCAACCTTGAATTGGTGAGACTTGAACTGCCAGCAACCGGCAGTTAGCAGAAGTAGCCTGCAAGTGCAATACTGCATTCTCACCACTGTGACCCAATGCTTTAAGCCAAGAGCATTGGCCACTTGAGGGTTAGAGTTAGTATAACTTCAAAAAGCATTTCAGCAAAGCCCTATGTCAGGGAGTTCTTATTTCAAAGCTACAACAATCCATCACAAATTACAATCTCTCTTCTTTTCCTTTCCAAACCCTGGAGTTTTACTATACAGGATATAGTTCAGATTTTGATTTAGCCCGAGTTGGAATAGCGCTACTTGAATCAGAGGTCCCTAATCCCCACTCCCCAACTATTAAGGGTTCAATTCAACAGAATCTATACTTGCCTCAATCACAGGAAAAGAGAGTTTTCGTTCTTTCCTCAGGTCCCAGTTAGGCTCTACACGTTTCTTACATTTATTTTAGGAAAGGAGGTCTATAAGCAAAATGTGAAAGCTCTATCTTCCTAAATACATCTCAGAGACAAAACTCCCCACAAAAATGGAAGTTCTTGTAATTTACTTGCAAACACTAAATATGTAATCTATATGAAGAGATGATTTATGTGCAGAGGGAAGAGCCTTATATTGACACTTACACATCCTGGCTTGGCTCCCATTTTCTGCAAAGGTGCAGGTTTTTTGGTAGTTGGGACTTTAGGTGGGGGGCGCTGAGGTATGAGGACTGGGGCTGGCTGGAGGCCGTGAAGAGGTGCTGAGTTTGGGCCACCGGGAATGAATTCAGGTTTAGTCACAGTCTGAGTTCTTGCTGGAATGGAAGCCAAGGATTCCTGGGGTGTTACTGAAATACAAAAAAATGCATTCAGTTTCTTTAAAGCATTCAGTATATCCAAAGTAGCATTTGTTTTCTAACAGTGCATGTTACCGCTTGCATAAAACCTGCTAACATCTAGGCTAAAAATTCATGCCAAAGAAAAGAATTTTTACCAGCCTTACTAATTGATAAGGCAAGGAAGGACAAAGAACAATTTGAATTTCAAGACTTTTTTTCCCCATTTATTTTATTGGCATAGAAAGTTCATTCTCAGCATCAGCCTCTTCCTTTTCAATTCAGAACATGAGAAAATGTTATGCAAAGTTTATCTTGTAGGGAAAATGTTGTTGTGCCTTATAGAGATAACTTTTAAGTGTTTACATCTATATTGTGAAATAAAATCAACATGTAAAAATGACAATCAACCTTTACTATACAATATTTAAGTGATGTGTTCATTGCAGTTAAATCTAGAATCCGTCCTGAAACACTCAATTCAGAAAAAGTTGGGGAGAAGGATTGTGAGATGGTACCAGACAAGAAGAATGGTAGTTCCTGTACGAATGGAATTTAGTAGGAAAGATTTCTAGCAAAAATTAAGATTTTTTTTGGAAAAGAATATTTCTCTCTACATTATGTTCTACCTTTTATTTCCCACTTTGTTCTCTAATCCTAGGTTTTTATATTATATAATCTACTTCCCAGCCTTCTTTAATAAATCTTGTGTCCTTGTTCTGCTTTAACTTTTGCTTAACTTGACTCTTTTTCCTGTATTTACTGGTCTATCCTTCTACTTTTCTATTTTCCCTTTGTATGGCTTGTTACGACCCTTTGATTCTGGACTGTTGTCACTGCTTGGTAGAGCTCTATATCTTCAAGTGTATTTTCTAAATCTTCCAGTGCCTGAGAATTTTACCAATACTAGTGATGGATAATATTCTGGGATGCTCTGAACCTGTCCTCAATTTGGCCATTCTGTGTTGCTAGAACTTGGATGTGTTACTAGCTTTCCACCAGCATCTGCACCTCCATCAAGAGATCAGTTGGTATTCTGTTAGAGCTAATACTCCATTACAATTTTGCCCCATTCTTATCAATGCCAAGAGGGAAGAGCCTCAGCTCTTCTTTCTTCTCAGCTTTTAAAACTCCAATTTAAAGCATTCAGCTTTGATTTAAACACATTCGATGAAGAGGAACTTTCTTTGAAGAATTAGTTTCCCTGATAAGTAGCTCTTGCTATAAGAATTTTCCTAATGCAATCTGTAACTTGACTCCATTGTTCTATATTCTGCATTTTGAATGACAGAGGAGAGATTGTAATTGTCTTCTGTGTGACATGTTTTCAAATATTTGAAGAGTGCTGTCGTATTCCTGCTTAGCTGTCTTCCTCACTTTTCATCTTCTTCAATCTCTTTCCATATGTCCAAGGTTTTAGTCCCCTGGTCATTCTCACTGACTTTCTTTGAACTTGTCCCAATTTCTCTGAATCCTTCTTAAGTGTAGTGCTCTAAGCCAAACACAGTTATTGGCAGGGTCCCCTGATCAAAGCCAAATAAAGTGGAACAATTCTCACAATTCTATTGATGTAACCTAGGTTAAATTTGCTTTTTTTGGGGGGGAGCCAGATCACTCTTCCCAGATCTTATTAACATGTACCATTACCAAGCTACGTACCCCTATCCAATACTTGTGAGTTTGGCTTTTGTTTTCTCAGTAAAGAATATCATCAAAACTTCTAACAGGAAGCTGGCCATACCTCCTTTTGCTTGCATCAGACACCGAATGGCTTCCTCAGCTTCTTCTGGGGTGGTGGTTTTGATCTGTTTTACGTTGTATGGCTTACTAATTCCAGTTCGTGATTTTGGCTTGCAGGAAAATGTAAAAATAAAGGAGAAATAAAAAGAGTCTAGAGGGAAGATAAATCCGACAGCTGCCCCTTCTATAAAGCAGTACATAAACATGAAAGTAGCCTTGCTTTTTTTTTCCCAGGGGGTCATCATGTTTTTTTACCGGTCATGTCTTCATGAAACTTAATTTACAGTTTATAGAGGAACATCTCCTCTTACATATGCCTTTCCTTTCTTTTCTTTAGTTGCCAGACATGAATTAGTAATTACACCAATTCTTTGTCTGCTTTCTATTTACTCAAAGCAGCGACTGAATTAATCTTCCCCAGCCTGGTGCTCTCTGGATGTGGATTATAGTTTCCATCAACCCTGATAGATGGCCACTGGGGATTATGGCAGTACATCTCATCTCAAAAGCATTAGGTTGGAGAAAGTGCTTTATATTTTCCAAAAATATCCTATTTAGGATGCTGGTAGTGGTGATTTAGAGCTCAAGACCTTCTTAGTATTTTGGTGCTTCTCATAAGAGAACCTTAGCTTAACATTACATTGAGTGATTTTTATCAGTACTTAAAGTGATTGTACTGAGCTACTTACAGGGTGCTGTGGTGCTCCTGGAAGAAGCTTTGCTGTATCCAAGATGGAGGACAGGGAGCAGCTTCCTGGAGAGATGGAACCATCTGATGGGGATTTTTTCATGGGCAGTGCAGCTATAGGGAAAACACATAAATAATTTCTTAATGGGAGGTGGTGTAATATAAGTACACAAATCCAATATTGACAGGTTGGCCAGCTTTTGATTTTAAAAATCCTGAAAATAATTGTGCCAAAAAAATGGGATGAAGCTTAGTTAACAGGTGTCTTGTGTAGCAATGGAAATTTGGGCTCAATTGTGTTTGCAAGTCAAGGACTATCTGTATATAGTTCAAGCAGATGCAGCAGCCAGCTGAAAGTTAGCACAATTTGGACAACAGTGCGAAATGGTTCTCCAGAATGGTTCTTTGTACAGGACACAAATCCAATTTTTCTTGGCAAAAAAGATTTAGAGGAAACTAAATATTCCCGTGTACAGTATTTGCAACCTTACTTTTCTCATGTGTTCAAGACTTGACATTTCGAGTAGAAGCTCTTAGAGAAAAAACACAAACTCTGACCTGGTGGGGGAGGTCGCTGGGGAGGCTGAGGCTGCCGAGGCCTACCAGGCACAGACAGAGACCTCGTTGGGGAGCGATGACAGAACTCCGCACTTCCTTCAAACTCTTGTTTTATTTCAACCAAGTCAGCATCATCTAGTGAACATGGCAAAAGAATGTAAAATTAGAAAACAAAACGGTCCTGAGGAAAATTGATGCCCTTGAAATTATCCAGGAAGGAAACTGAGAAATAACCATACAACACCTAATATTTAATATGTTAAATATGCTACATGCAGAAAATTCCCAAGGGTTCTATGAGTCACATTCAATCATTGACATCTATCAAATAGCAATGTTAATCAACTGAACCATTCATTCATTGCCTCCTGTTATTCCTAGTGGTGAAACAACTAGTTATAAGGGAGATTGGTCAGAAATCAAGTGGCCTATTCTGTTAATCCTCCAGAATGATGGCACAAAAATTTGAGCTATAATGCCGACTTAGAAAGTATAACAATGAACAAATTGGGTCATTCAAAGATTTCCAAAACTGATAATGAGTGCATATAATGCCCCCAAGCAGTAAAGGCAAAAGGTATGGATAGCATAGACATTCACACAACGAAACCACCCCAATCAGGTTTGTTCATTAATCCTTAAGAAGAGCTCACATTATGATGTATCTCCAGGGCAACATCACTCTGTCCAGAAAGTCTTAAGTCATTAACAGAACAACCAATTATATCATTAATTATCTGAATAGCTCTAACGTAGAAATAACTTTTGTCTACTTAATTGGATTTACTTATTCCAATAAAAAAGCCTTCTTGGAGTGACCCAACCAGAATTTTTGGCTATGGGTTCATTTGTCTTTCATCATGAAAGGATGGATACCTGTATACTGACATGGTTTTCTTCCAGCAAGATGTGACTTGTTTGCTTGTATGGGAGATGCCATGCTGACATATTCTGATCCATCTCCCGACTCTTCCGTTGTTGACATGGTTTCTGTTTCCAAGGATCCAGCATGCAACGTTTCATCCAAATAATCATCTTCTTCATCTAAGATGTCACCTAAATTGGAAAACGTTAAAGCAGAATGAGAAAACTGAAGAAATATTGTTTTCTTCCAACATTTTAGCTTAAACAAAGGGGATTGGATTTTTTTTTTTAAAGAAATTATACTGATCTGCAAAGAGAATAGCAACCCATCCCAGTCAGGCTCTATGGGGAAAAAGGTCTCCTGACCAGACCTTATACATTTATCTACATCTTAGGCCACCTACCTTCTGATTCATAATCTAAGCTTGAAAAATCAAAATTTTCCTCCAGCAGACAAGAATTTGCTGTGGGTGACATAGGAGCGATACTGTCACGTTTCCTAGCAATTTCCTCTTGAAGACCTTTCAGCCAATCTTTGGTTTTAGGACAAATCTTCACAATTCTGCCTTTAATCTAGACATGAAACCCCAATATATTATTTTTTCCTGCAATCAATCAAACTATTACTCATAAGCAAGTCAAACCCAGATATTAATACAATGTAAAGCAATGCAGATAGTCCTCAAGACCACAATTATTGAGCCAACATTTCTGTTGCTGAGTGTAATATTAGCCAAGTAATTTTGACCCCTTTTTCCGACCTAGTTACTGTTGTTAAGTGAATCACTGAAGCTGTTAAGTTAGTTTACACTGTTATTAAGTGAATCTGGCTTCCCCATTGACTTTGCTTGTAAAAAGGTTGCAAAAGGTGATCACATGACCCTGGGACACGCCATGAATATGAATCAGTTGCCAAGTGCCTGAATTTTGATCATGTGACCATGGGGATGCAGCAACCGTCATAAATGTGAAAAACAGTTATTGAGTCACTTTTTTCAATGCCGTTGTAACTTTGAATGGTCACTAAATGAACTGTTGTAAGTCAAGGACTACTAGTAGTCTGTTCAGTGAATTGAAGACAAAAGATTTTAATATATATTTAAAGAGCATGGATACTATTGCAGATTAGAGATATTTGATTTTTTTCAGGGTTATTTCCCAATTTATATTTGGTGAAATTCTCCTTAAAAGGCAGCTAATTTATCTAATGTTTCCAGTATAATATGGAGAGAATTCCAATTATCTATTGTGTAGTTTAAAATATTAGCCACCAGATGTTTTTATCAAATCCCTAAACAATACAAAAGTGGATTTTTGAGGAGAACAACAAAAGGTGACATATTAAAAATAACCAACTATGTCATGACCTCCATATAAAAGCTCATTACATTATAAATGAATTTACTTGTTAAGGTTTCAAAGAAATCTTCTTGCTTAGAGGTATTTTCTGGTTTTACAACTTGACATTTTGAGATCAATTCTTTGGGAATCATTTTAACAGCTAACATTTTAAAAAGCTGATGAACCTGAAACTACAAGCTGGTGTTCAGGGAAATATCGATTTTATATGAGAAAGATGTCTATATTTGCCACCAGCAAGGCAAACAATGTTGGCTGGCTTTCTCTCAATGAAATAGCCAACATGAGGGGATTTACTTGGTCACTCAAGTATTTCAAATAGTACAAGTATCTTTAATTGATTTGTTTTACCTTGATGCCATCCACATCAAGAACGTGAAGAGCAGATCTGCTTTCTGAAAACGTAATCAACATTTGACCTCCATTGATCCTAACAAAGATAAACACAAATCAAACTCTATATGTCTTGACAGAACTACAGTAATTTCTAATCAGCATCCAATAAGTAGACAAGAAAGCTGAGTTATTTCTTATTTAAAATGGTGGATTAATGATTGAACATTCATTAATTACTGAACTATTATTACATTAACAAGTTCTAGGCCATCAATGTTCTCTAACATCATTATATTTTACTGGCATGGATCCCTAATTTTTTACTCCACAATTTAAAGGAAATTTGATTAAAAATTTGAATAATTATTATTTGTTTGTTAAGATTTATAACCCACTCTTCTTCTGGAATTATATTAATGGAACAATTACTTCATATACAAAGAGTCTCTTTCCATGAGGGAAAATTCTCCTCAAAATTAAGATCCAAAGATTACTTTCTAAAATGAACATCTCATTTTACCTGACAAGCACAACAGTGCCGTAAGTCTCAAAGATCTGCATAAGCTCCATCTGACAATCCTCAGGAAATTCATCTTTCTCTTCAGGGGAACAGTACAATAGAGACACCACCACTGTAGCATCTAGAGGCCCCTGAAATGATGATACTTCATGGAAAACATTATCCCTAGCAGACACATCAACCTCTTGGATTTCCACTTCCACAATAGCTAAAACAGGCCTACAGAGAAATAACAAGGAAAGAAAAAAAGGTAAGAAGGATTACAGAAGGCAGATAAGAGGACAGAAGATAAAATGCTGACAGGTTATTGAAAAATCAGTTGTCAAACCCAACTACTTGAAATCACCTACATCTGCTTAATATTATTGTTTGATTACTTGGCTTCTCAAACTATTATTCAGCATAACTTATGCAGCATACTACATCTGTTTAATAATGAAAAGCTGATAGCTGATCCTATAAATAATTGCCTAACAGGGGAAAAGGTAATGAATAAGTAGTCACAGGAAGGCTTGAAATTATTTATTGATTACATCTGCTCATTTATCTACCCAAGTTGACTCCACACAATTTCCAGGAGTCCAGAGATACAATAAAACAATCCTAAAATTACTCTGTTATTTAATTTGGCAGAGGTATTCTTGGCACACAACATTGTTTTCCCCCCCAGTCTTCAGATTGTGTCTATAATATGTCCAAGTTTATTCGCAACTAAAATACATGTACAAGAATGAAGAATGATAGTTAGCAGGTTAGAGTTAGGCCCTCCAGCTATTGCAAACTAACTCTTCCAGCAGCTCTAGTCAGTACAACAAAGGTAAGTGACAGTTCTACCACTTCTTCTCCAAAACTGCTTCATTAAGAAACAAGAAATAAATTTTGACTGATATAAGGAATATTCTATATATTCTCTATAGTTCACAAAGCAGATGGAAATGTTGGAATATCGTTCTCCATAAGATCTGTAAAAGGCTTGATGTTCCTGAGAATCTAGCAAAATGCTGCTGTGCAAGGGATAACATGGGAATCTCTCCTGGAATTCCTTCTAAAGTTGCAAAGTATGTCTATGGAGATTCTCAGTCATCCAGGTCATGGATGATCCCAAAAATACTTTTTTCAAGAGGCAACTGGACTTTCTGGTTTTTCTTTGAAGACATTTCACTTCTCATCCAAGAAGCTTATTCAGCTCTCAGAGCTCTCAGAGAGCAAGAAGATTCTTGGATGAGAAGTAAAATGTCTTAAAAACAAACAAACCAGAAAGTCCAGTTGCTTCTTGAAAAAAGCACCTTTGGGAAAAAGCACACATTGGCAATATTGTTGTGAGATTGAATGGATAACTCAATGGTTAAGGAAAAGCCCAGCCCTATGCCACAAATATATAAACACGTATATAGATTATTTTTCTATAAGGTCTGCCAATTTTGATGATATTGTTGATACAAGTGCAATTTGAATTATCAGATTTGGGGCATGTGTTATCAAAATATGATTTAAAAAACCCACTAGCATGTCAATAATAGGACTAAACACAGATTCAGAATTGTCTGCTACATCTAACACCGAACATCCATGATTATTCCACTGTCACACAATCAGTAAGAAAAGCTGATTGAGTTCACATTATTATTAGTACTTGCCTTTTAGTTAATCTAATAGCCACATAATCATGTCAGGTCAGTGGTATAAAAGTGTTTAAATGTGATGTCACCATATACAGGGGATATAAAAAAATCTGTACATCCCTGTTAAAATGTCAGGCTTTTGAGATGTAAAAAAATCAGACTAAGATATGATACAGCATATTAAATTATTATTTCCTCACCCTCCCTGGGTAGAAGGTTTCAGTTTGTTTTTCAATCAAATCATACAGCTTATATGCTATTTCAAAGGTAGAAAAAATTCTAAAATAATTTATTTTGGTCTGATTTTCTTTTTTCATATCTCAAAAGCTTGGCATTTTAACAGGGGTATCCACTGCACTTTTGGCCGTTTTTGATTATTTTTGTACTTAAAAGAGAGTGGAGGAAATGGGCTTTACATCTACACTATCACTTTAGCAGGAATCAACCTAAGATTCATTTCAGAAATCTTGCAGGTTAAATCCTTAAATGACTAAAGGATCTTATGGACCTGAACTAAAGACTACCATAACTTGAAAAGTTATTTTTGCCTCTCCACAGTGGTCAATATTTGTGATAATTTAGAGTTGCTTTATAATAAATCAGATCTTTGGTTCAACTAGCCCAATTCTATTCTGCTTCCCAGCAATGATTTTCTGAAGTCATAAAAAATGACCACTTTAAATGGAGGAGTTATCTGTTATGTCTGGGTTTTATAAGGGCAAAACATTTATTCCATGACACATGAAGAGAAGATGCTACCTGTGGTCACTGGCCTGGAGCTCAGCTCTTCCATAATACATCAGGGCACCAGGAGACCAAATGGGTCCGACTTTGGTTTCAGCACTGAGATCACTATCAAGAAGACTGACTTGTCCCGCTATGAAAAAACAAAACAATAGATTTAGAATTAAGAGTCACGAAGGCAAACTTTCAAGCATTGCTCTAGAACCATGTGCCTGATTCACACATAACAGCAAACCACAATAGTTGAGGGCTTTTTTTTACTTAAGCCATTCATCAGGGTTTTAAAAAAGCTAAGTGCGATGCATGAGCCCATTTAATAAATTGAAACTAAACAAACTCATCATTATTTTGACTAGATATGTTGCCTGCATGATACCTCCCCACTCATTTGGCACCAAATAGACAAGAAGGGTATAAATTATTTATATAATTATATTTAAAGGAGTCTTGCAACAGGACAATACAATGATGATAAATAATACCAATTCCTGTAAGTTCATTGTTTACATGACCACTCATGAAGTTAAAGCAGTAATTTGTACTTTGTTACACACACACACACACACACACACACACACACACACACACGGGGGTGGGGAGAGGAACTGACACAAAACAGCATTTCCAAAATGTCTTGGGTGCAAAAAAAAAAAAAGGCCTTCGGTGATTACTAATCTAATTGAGCATGAAATATAATAAAAAATCAACTGTTAGTTTGATAGAAACCAGAGCAAGACTATCCTAGTATTTACTGTAAGTTAATGAGTAAAATTCTTACTGAATCAAACTTTCAGCACACAAGTAAATATTTTAAGTAATGAGAGAAACACTGGATTATTTCTTAGATCAGCATCATGCCCTCTTCCCAATAAATATTTTCTCAGTGGTGTGAACCACATTCCATTAACAAAATAGTATTCTTTGCAAAATTACACATGGAGTTTCAGAATTGAGCACTGATTTTTATGTCGAAAATCATAAACAACTAAAGCCACTGTATCTCAACCTTGATTACTTTAAGATGAGAAGGTTTCAACTCCAATAATTATTTAGTCAGTATGGTGGCTGGGAAATTCTGGGAGTTGAAGTTCTTAAAAGACATCTTAAAAGCTGCCAAAATTGAGAAACACTAATGTAAGCTAAAGAATACCATAGGAAAGAGTAAAAAGGACCCCACCAACCTGTTTTATCAATTGGAAGCTTCTTCCTCCACCAAAGAACTCTGTCAGTCCATGCTGGAGTTCTACATTTATCACTTGTATCATAAGCCTCAGAACCAACATCATATTTATATGTGGGACCAAAATTGATAGTTCCTTCATGAAAGTCCTTAAAAATCTATGGAAGAAAATATTGATAATCTAAAATAAGTTTTATAGCAATAGCCATGCATGTCATCTTATCTCATTTCATCTCATTCTGTATCTACCGGGAAGGCTTTCAATGGTTTACAGCACAATCATATAAAGAACAGCACAATAAAACATTCATGCTACAATTAACTCTGCAAGTAGAAATAAAAACCACACAACTTCAATAATATGTACGAACTACTGTGTTTTTCAGACTATAAGACACACATTAGTTTTAGAGGAAGAAAAGAAGAAAAAAATCTGCCTCTGCTGCCCCTTTGCTGCCACTGCAGCCTGTTTGCCGTCACCTGTTTGCCGCTGATCACTGTGAATGGGTGACAGCAATGATAGGCAGAGACAATCCACATTGCCTAGAACAGCTAATCGGCACTGCACCAACCCCCCACCTCTCCCACTGCAATATTCGCTCTATAAGACGCACAGACATTTCCACCCACTTGGAAAAATACAGTAATAAATTAGAGGCATCATTTCAAACTTTAAAGATCCTCTGAAATAATTTCATTTTTAATAACTGGGAAGAGAAACTGGTGAAAAACAGCAGCATGGATATTGATCAAATTTCCATTTCCATAATGCTGCGATTTTCATTTGCCGCATTACAGGTAGTCCTCAAGTAATGACAGCAATGGGAACTGGAATTTATATTGCCAAGTGATACCGTTGTATTGCTTAGCAATGACAATCAGGGAGCCAAGGAGCCATCACATGAACATGGTGGCCCATTGGTGGGGGTTAGAGTGACTGCTGTTGGATGGGGAAGGAGTGTGAGTGGTTGGGGAGGTATAGAATGAGTAAACAGGTTGCGAGTGTATTGGGGTGTGGGGTAACTGCTGCTAGGTATGGGAGGGTGCACAGGTAATGTATAGCAGGGGAGGTATGGCGCAAGCATAGCGAGGTTCAGGGAAATGTGTGAAGGTGTATGAGTGGCAGGTGCAGCAATGCTCTGGGGAATATGCAGTTGACAGAGGAGATATAGAGTGAGTGCAGAAAGGTTGGGAAAGGTACACAAGGGAATGATTGTGGCTGGTGAAACAGGACTTAAGCGCAAAGGGCCTGAGGGAGGATTTGCAGGTTAGGGAGACTTACCTGAACAACTTGTGACTTTCCTTGCCGGCTTTCCCATTGATTTTGCTTGTGGGACACCAGCAGGGAAGGTCACAAATATTGATCAGGTAACTGCAGGATGTTGCAACCATCGTAAGTGTGACAGCTCTACCTTTCCACTGGATTTCTGTTGCTGCAGTTGATCAGATTCCAAGAGAGTCTTCCAGTCTTGTCGTTTGAGAAAATAAAATACTTCTTCATAAGTCAAGTCGATGCGATAGTTGAAATCACCACACCAGAAAACATAGTCATGAGAAAACATATTTCTTCCCTGTTTAAGGGAAAATACATTAAACAACAGCATTTAAAAAGTCTTCATCAACTCAGTATATAAAGAATGGTTGTTTTTTCTTCCACTCACTGCCTGGATAAGTCCCTGCAAGGTTTTTCAATGGTGGCTTGCCATTACCTACTTCCTAGGGCTGGGTGAAAGTGACTGGACCAAGATTTCCAAACTGGCTATATTTTTTTAAGTTAGGGGTTAACTGAAATAAAATTAGTTTTTTTAAAAAACCAAGTTCATAGGCTCTTAGCATCAATCTATGGGCCCTAGGGGATCTCAGATAGAGAGCCCCTGATCTAAACAATCTAAAAGATACTGCATATATTGTTGGAAAAGTACCATAAACAAAACAAATGAGTCCTGAATCAAATTATCACTAGAGGGCACTGTTAATAAAGCTATATAATATTAAAGGTGAATTTGCCAATGTATTTTGCAAATGTAAACTGCTTAATTAGGCAATGATTCGTATGGACATTTAAAAGAATTATTCTGCAAAAATGGAAAGCATCTTTTTATGATATTAAAGTTTCTAGCACATCATTGGCTGAGTTATACTCTCAATCCTGAAAACAGAGAAAAAGCTACTAATACCTTTTAATCTTTAAAGAATGTTTGAAGAAAAAAACAGTGCAGATATGAAAATCTAATGAAGTATCCCACTTGTCACTAAAGCAAATCAATCTATTCTTTGCCAGTAACACGTATAGGATAACAGTCAGATTTTAGAAAGAGTTGCATGAAAGATCTAAGGATTACAACATGATTTTGTCATTGCTCTAAGTTCTGAAAATTAATAAGGATGCATGGTGAAAGCATGTTCAGCGGAAATGGCAGTACTTTGTAATTTATTTAAAAAATTTGCACTCTTTCCACCAATAAAACAAGTGAAGGACTTCAGAAACATGTGAATAAACTTAATTAGAAGGAAAATAGTAACCCAAGACTTAATGTACTTCCTTTTGTAACCATGAAGCCATCGCTTCCTTCTTTCATTACCACCTGACTTAATGACATTATCACATTGCTTCTGTGACCCAGCTGGCCAGAGCCACCTTAAGAAGCCTCTTCCTGAAAGCTACAAAATGTTTTGGGAGGGAGAAGAAACAAGATTTTGTAGGGAAATCCAAGATTTTCTGCAATTTGCTGTGTGTGGTTAGAATTTCAGCTTCTATTTTAGTTTTATGTTGCTTATGTTAATCAACAAATAAAAGGTATGTTACACTAAAGGATTAAATCATTAACATTGATAAACATAACTTTTTTAAGGGAGTGGGAAAATTATCTTCTCTACCAAACCAGCACTAAAATCTTTATTGTATTGCTTGAAAGTCTTCCCTGCTGCCTTATTGAAAAAAGATCAATCCCTTGTCACAAATCAGGTGCTGATTTCTGCTTCCACTGCTGTGTGGTAATTTAGCTTTAGTTTTAGTTACCCCTATGCCTCCAAAACCTACAATTCTTGATGTTTTGATAGCTTCTAAATACTGGGGTTATAATCAGCAAGAATGTATCTCAAACATTTAGCAAGTGATCTGGGGTCAAACTAACAAAGGGCAAGATCAAATATTCTGAATTAATTTTCTGCAGGATGCTTGTAATAAAATATTAATGAAAGCCACCATATACAAGACATAGCATATTGTTGTATTAATGCCATGTTTTTTACTTCTTTTGCTATCAACTATGTCTGTATTTCAAAGCCTATATTCTTTATATATCACAGCATGTATTTACAATTCAGAACAAATTCTGAAGTTGCCTTTTAAACCTTGGCCCAAGTGCATAAATCCCTTCCAGGGATTTATTACTGATTTCTTATTTTGCAAGTATTATAAGCCTTCCCAGTTGATTCTGAATGGTACAAAAGTCCAATCTTCATAAATTCAGATGAAATTTGAGTGTAACAATATAATAAAAATAGCAATAGCAAGACACAAAATAGTAGCAAAAATTGTACAGAGCAATGCAACCAAACAGCAAAACACCAATCTTAATATAAAATATCTAATTATGCACAAATACATATATTAATAGGAGCAATCAAATAAATAATGGGTAAAAAGACAAAAGTATTTTTAAAAAGAAATACCATAATCAATGGATTAAAATTAAAATATCATTGCAAATAATATAATTCCAATCCTGGTGATTTAAAGTTACAATCTCATTTTAATGGGTCTTCTAAAACCAGGAGGGAAGGCACCATTTTAATGTCAGGAGGCAAGCGACTGCAAAGAAAGGCTGCAGCTGAAAAGGTTTCAAAGTCCCTGTAGTGACATTCCCTAAGATCGGGGTATCAAACTTGTGGCCCATGGGCTGGATACGTCATATGCTGGCCACCCACACTCCCGGTTTAATGAAGAAGGAAAAGTTGCAATATGTCACATGATGACATGAGTTTGACACCCTTGCCCTAAGAGGAACCCTTGCTCTTAGGGCAAGGGTGTCAAACTCATGCCATCTTTAATTTTTACAGGTAGGCACAAAAGGAGAAAGTAGTTCCCCAAATGTTTTGTGTTTTTCAACCTTGATAACTTTGAGATGTGTGAACCTCAATTCCCAGAACTCATGCTGGCTGGAGAATTCTGGGAATTGAAATCTACACATCTTGGAAGTTCTCAAGGTTCAGAAATATTATTCAGCATTTTAAAGGGGATAGCAAGCACCTTGAATTACATCTGGAACCTTACTGGCAAGAATAGATACATAAAGTGCTGCATTTCTTCATAAAGTGAACATTTTCTCTCTCACCCCTCCCCAAATCCTAATCTTTCCTATTGCCGCTATTGGTTTTTTGCTTCAGGTTGGTAGGTAAATAATTGATCTATTAAAATGTAATCGTTCAGGACTTAAATTTTTAAAGAACTGGAGTGGATGGATGGACAAATGACCTGGTGAAAAAGTGATTGGTAACAGAGAACACGTATTACATGAACACACCAAGTGTAATAAGGTAAATTTGGGTAAAAATAAAAATCACATGCATGTAGGTGTTTCCCAATGTGAATTTCTATCCTGAAAAATGTGCAAATTCAGCACCCACTGTAAATGAAACTTTCCCCAGGCCTTACCATTGGGAAACTCAGTTTCTGAGTGATCTCTTTATAGTCTTCATTCCGCTCTTTTATCTGAGACTGACCAGCTGTCAAATGGCTACACACAAAACATAAGCTGGAGCTATGAAATTGGAAACGGATAGCAACTGCTCCTTTGTTTCCAACTTTTCCTCTCATCCCAGTCTTCACTGTGTCCATTGCTATGTCCCTGGGCAGAAGATGATAAAACCCAAAGCAAAATAAATAAATAAAAAAGTTAAACCTTGAGGAAGAATTTGAAAATTCTGAACAAGTAATTTGTTTTAGTTCTGAGTTCTTTCTAAAGAGAGCATTTCCCATTCATAGCTGGAATGTGGATCCATTGGAGATTCCTGACGGAAGAAAGAATGGAATTTTTCTTATTTCCAACTTTCTTTGATGCAAAGATGCAGGCTGCATTTTGTCTCCCAGAACCCATTCTTTGCCTCTGGTTTCATCCCCTCATTACAGCAGCCCGACCAAAAAAATGCTGATATTCAACAATGTGATCTGTCTTTCTGCAAAACTAAGGGGTAAAAACAAGTACCACACCCTTTAAAGCTCTCTAATTGCTCCCCAAAGGACCACAAAGGTTGATTGTGCCCAGCACAGCAATGCTGTTGACAAAAAAGTAAATATAATATAGATATTGGAAGCATCATCTCCTCCTTCCAGCAAAAGATCAGCAATATCCCGCTGAGATAAGCCAATCACTAGAGTGCATGAAAACATCAAAGATCACTCCAGTTGTTCTTTGTGCAATTAAATACCCCAGGGAGTTGCTCTTCCCCTTCCCTCCACCCACCCCCCCAAAAAAAACAAACCCTACTGGAGATGTCAACAAACATCTGGTCATTCAAATATACAGGTTAGTTATCTGTAGCAGACATTCCTTATTACATTTGAGAGTTTCAGTTCATGTGGACTCATGCATATGTAGAGCCAAAATCTCAACTGCAAACAATGGTGTTATATGGTCAGAAAAAATTCTCCCCCACTACCAAATAGCAATCATTAACTTGATAGAAGAGGGGGAAAACAATTCATAAAGTACACAAGCCACATTTTTCCTGTTCATGCCTACTTTTTGGAATATGGCTGCTGATGCATCAGTTCAATTCTCAAACTAAAGCTGGCACATCCTGTAATTCATTTATTATCTAGCAATAAGGCTAAAATTCTTACTAGTGGAGATTTCTCAAGGAAAATGGATATGAGATGTTAGCCACAGACCCTAATTAATGAAAATTTTCTGTTTAGCATCTTAGATTATGTTTTGAACAGAGATATGCACTCTTCAGATTTTAAGTGGGAAAGTGCTTCAGATCTGGCCAGGGAACATTCACTCTGTTTTGATGGTGGTTCCTCAGTTCATCCAGTAGTTTTGAGACTCCAAGAAAATATACGCTTCATTTAAGGGTATGTTAAGGAGATGATGAAAAGCCACATGTGATTGTCAAATGCTGGTACTTCATCCTTAACTCAAACCCTTATTTTCCTGGACAAAACTTCTTTTAAGAATTACCAAAAGGTAAGGAGAATCTGCTCATGGCAGATCTAAAAGGCTTTTCCTATTTTGGATCAAAAAAATCATACACATCTGGTTTGGCATAACAATATTTTGAAGGTTATAAATGCAGCCAGAACTTGAGAGAAACAACTGGATGCCTTTCTTTAATCTGCCAATATCAATCTATGCAGGCAGCTATTTTCAAGGAATATGTCATTACACTTGCTTTGAAATACAATTTGGTAATGGAGGGCACAGTGCGTTGCAATAAATATCTCAAAACCCACTTGTTTTATTATGTCAATTATTCAAGCAGAATGCAATTCAAAGAGAGCAATTTATTGAGCACTGCTCTTATGCATGTTCTTCCTTCTTTTTGGTATGTATTGTAGTTTTCTATTGCCCAGCAACTGTATATTTTGGAAAGTGTGTGTGTGCGTGTGTGTGTATCTTAAACTGATAAAAACATTTTTTAAAAATTTAATAACATAAAATAAAATTAAAGTAATTCAACCAGCAGAATATAAAACAGCCAAAATATTTAAAAAAAAATTATGAAATAACTTGTTTGAACCCTAAAATAATTTTCTGAATAAAAAAATCACCTAGTACCAAACAGATAACAGCAATGATAATATTAAGCATGTACAAGTGCTTCTTTCCTATTCAACCTGACATCTGTGTTTTGCTGTGTCTTTGATGAATGATGGATGAGAGGAAAAATGCATGAGGAATACTGCAAGTGCTGTGCCTACACTTTTTACACATGACAATGAACCAAATCATGATTATCATAGGGAATGAGTTTGGTCTAATTTTTATGGAGAAACACTGCATTGGTCTCCTAGCAAGACATACATACTCTGGAACAGATGCAAGAGTAGGAAAGAATCAAAAGCCAATACTTGTTTTCAACTCTGAACGTTTGGCTGTCTTCCAAACACAATTAATATCTGAAGTGCTAACTATATAAAGAAACGGGGGAGGGGCAAACTATAATTCATCTCAGAAATATAGGAATACAGAAAATTCAATTTGAAAATCAAAGTAATTGTCCCAATTCACCCTGGTGAGAAGAACCAACAAAACCAAATACGTAACTTCAATTTTCCTCTAGGCCAGGTGTGTCAACTCGGTTTCATTGTGGGCCGCATCCCGGTTCTGTTTGACCTCGAGGGCTGGGTGGGTGTGGCTGGGGTGAGTGTGGCCAACATGACATCACTTGTGTCCGGGCACCCCTCCCAGGCTCCATTTTTGGTTGAAACAGTCTCCTGCAGTGCTCTGCCAGTGAACGGAGCTCGGGAATGCTGCACGTGGCCCTCCCAAGCTCCTTTTTTGCTGGCAGAGCACTTCAGGAGGCTGTCACAGCCAAAAATGGAATTCAGGAGGGGTGTGAATGACGTTGAGCTAGCACAAGTGACGTCAAGCTGGCCAAGGCAACCTGAGCCAGTCTTTTGCCAGGATGGCCCCACACAGGCCCCCTACTCTAGGCCATATAAATCAGAATTAGAAATAAACACAGTTGTTCCTTAATTATTATTTCTGTAAAAGAAAATCTACAACCTCTTCACAAAGTTCTCATGTAAAAATAGAAGCAAGAAGAACTAACTACCTTATATAGGGAACATGGAAAGGTCTTACAAAAATGAAGAGGCAAACACCCACAAGCTGTGCCGAGGTCAACAGAATATATCGATGTGTCCTTGAAAGAGCCTTCTGTATCTGTTCTCCCCATGTCTTCTTATTGGTTGTGCTAAAAACAAATAATAGATGTATGTTTTTAAACATACCATTTCATCAAAGAATTTAACAAAATTCCATGAAATGTTCTATGGATTTGAGCAAAATGCTTTTTAGTCCTAATTATGGACTAAATAAGTAGGCCATTGTTCAATTATGTATATTACATATACATATCACATTTTAGAATTTATATGATGAAGCTAAATTAATATTGAACCTAAATTCCCTTTCCCATAGTCAGCAATCTTGACAAAAGCCACTAAAGATTGTTTCTTTTTCTTTCTCAGCAGTCCTGTTGAGCACAATTGCTTTTTCTGTGGCCATGAGCTGAAAGAAAGCTCTTTATAACCACATGTTGTAAGTGAGATATGTGGGTACCCGAGCATGATATGCAGAGTGTTGGCATACAAGCACACTCCTAGCCATTAGCTCATTACCAAGCAATCAATGTGCTCTTTGTGGTCACAAGATAATCAGTTCTAATCTGTTCATATATGAGTAAACATCAACTATAAACATATATGAATAAATATCAACATTCATATACAAGTAAACATCAACTGATGACTTTCAGCTGAACATGTACATTATTTCTACTGAAATGTACTGCACTTGTATCAGATGATACAAGTTTATTGAGAAGGTCCTTGCAGATACACAAGTCATTATTTGATTCTACAGTCAACTATTAGCAATAGCAATAGTACTTAGACTTATATACCACTTCATAGTGCTTTATAGTGGTTTCCAGTCAGCATATTGCCGCCAACAATCTGGGTCCTCATTTTTCTGACCTTGGAAGGATGGAAGGTTAAGTCGGTCAGGATCAAACTCCTAGCAGTGGGCAGAGTTTGCCTGCAATACTGAATTCTAATCACTGGGCCATCACGGTTTGTAATAGTTTTATTTATTATAGTTATATAAAGCCACTGAAGAGTATTGTACCCTGGCTAGTTTATAGCATGTAGTGTTAAAATACATTTAAATGACAGAGCATCAAGTAACTATTTGGACTACAAAAATATCTGGTATAAAAATATCTATACAAAGAAAGATAATTAACAAATACTGAACAAATTCATTTCAGGAAATTAAGAATACTTTTGAAATAATAAAATTTATGATAGCTCTGAAATTACCACAAATAAGAAATTCAATGAGCCTCTCAACACAGAACTTGAGACATAGCAGTTCAAAAAATGCAATTTCAACCTACCTCGCATTCACAATATTGCCAGCATTTAATTCTACCATTTCTTCAAATCCTACAGCAAATATGTCAACGGGACAATGATCATCTGTTGTGATGGGGAGGGAAAAACCAAACATATGAACTTAATCTAATCATCCATTTCAGGAAAGGAGATAAACACAATAATTATGTCTACTTTCCCAAATGCACATAATTAGTTCCTACTAATTCTAAAAAATTCTAATCCTATCTAAAAAACTTGGTTACTCTTACAATGGAACTGGGCAGTCCCAAGTGACATCCTCATATATTCACACACACATACAAATACATACATATACAGTAACCATATTTTTGTCATATCACCTGTAAAACTTTTTATTACCTTGAAACTCTGAAACCCCACAGAGCTTTGGGGAATCAAGTAACCAATCTGTTAATTCACTGGTACCAAGGATATTACTCTTAAACTGCTTGCCTCCATTTACATTCCAGGTCCCCATGGCAACATGAATTCTCTTGAAGTTCGTGAATTCAAATTGACGCTCTGACATGATGTTCAAAGTGCTTGGTGTCACTAATGGAGATGAGGAAAGAGAGGAAGGAAAGGTATTTTTTTCCCTTAAACTATGAACCGTGGCACTGATTGCAAATTATCTCTTGATAATTATTTTGCTGTCATGCTTCCAAGTATTTCCTTTATAAGCACTCTCTAAATGCAGGAGAGGCATTTTAAATTATACTGAAGCCTTTATAGCGATAATGTTTCTCACTAGCGACAGTTCATAAGTAGGCGCATGGATAGTGTGAGAACAGATCAATTTTCTTTTCTACAAAGAGAAGCATTTTTGCATAATATGTCCACAGTTTAAAAAACGGACGTGATATTTTCAGATTCCACCCTCCTTCAGTGTTCTGAATGATCACCCAGCTTTCTAGAGAATATTGAAGCGCCATTGTGGATTGGAGGTTCAAGAAAAAATGGTGGGGATCGTCAGGTCCTTTATTATATCAGTAGGATTCTACTGTTGTAATAAAATCTCCACTAATGGATGGAACCTTTTACCTGTCAGACACTGATTTTGGATTCAATGAAGAGAGTGGCTGAATATCCTACTGAGAAGTCCCAAACATAATGCTGAAATTTTTTCTAATACAAAATCTTGTGCAAGCTTACTTAAATGGATTACTCCCAGGAAATATACAAGAACAGGTAAGACTGAAAAATTACTGAAATAAAAATAATCTTGCTTACTCAATAATGCGGTATGATCCAGCAGCATTCTCTCTTTATCAGCATACTCTTCGTTGTAAAAATCACCCATAAGCAATAAGTCAATGGCTTCCTGTTTCATGCTGTCAAAAAAGTTTGACTGAATGGTCAGTGACACTGACCGGGCACCATCTTTGAATTTCCCAACCTATATAAGAATAGGATCAACCATTTAATGTAATTTCATAGTTACAGAAATGTTAGAGAATTATTAAGGCTCAGTTTTTGATTTACCTTAGCTTTTCCTTCCAAAGCACGGCTGCCTGTAAAAATCTTGCTTAGACGATGCCCATTGACGGCCCACATTGCTTTGTAAGACTCCAAAAAACGTTCAACGATAGATTTGGAATTTAATCCCAGGCTTTCTAGCTGACTTTGGAGAATCTGATTTGAAGAAAGAAAGATACAGTGCAGAACAAGACAGGACAAGAATCAAATTTCCCACCCACATAATATCCAATGTTTGCTTGATAATTCCTCTTGTTAGAGTTTTGCTCAAACTCTTAGAAACTGAATGCTCTTATCACTCACCTCAAGTGCGATGAAGGTTTGGACGGTATTAGTTCGATTTAGACAATCCAGGCAATTCATTCGAATGGTACCTATCTGTTGACTTCAAAAAACAAGTCAAAGAACTAAAAGAATTAGTACTGTATCTCCCCCTATAAGTTGAGTATTTTACTGAGCAAGTCTAGCATGAAAATTTAGGACTCTATGGACAATAGCACAAGTCTTAAAGCAGAGGCACAAATTATAACAATTCAGTTTATTCATTGCTAGTCTCATCTAGCCACAATTCAGCAAGGATGTACATCTGCACTGCTGGAATTGGCTAGATCAATTTTACCCAAAATTGTCTTCTCAAAACTGTAGCCCAACTCTAACTGAAAAGGCAGGTCTACATATTTTACATGTTGATTCCAATACAACATCATAAGAAAAATTAATTGTATTATAGGAGTCGTGGTTCATACTAATGTGCTTTACAAATGGCTAAGATTGGAAGATCAGCAACAGATATGAGGTGTCCAAAAGTGTATGACCCACCAACTTTCCAGACTGTTCCATATATCAAAATGATCAGTTGTAATTTAAACAATCCCACTTGCACAAAAACATCAAATAGTCTATAAGCAAGATAGCATAAAATAACCACAAATGTAAAGTTGGAGCATGGAAAACAAGTGCAGATGAAGGAGTGCAATACTCACCGGGAAGTTGCATTTTCACCCTTTGTAAAGATGCCCAATTCTTCCCAGTGTAGCTTTAGCTGAGGCCCCAGCAAGTTCTCCAGTTTCCCATCTTTTGCAAAATGATGGTAATCAAAATTAATCATTGGTGTGTCTACTGCATGGGATGATGCCCAAAGCAATTTCTTATAAAAGAAAAGAGCAGAAAATAATCTTTTTTGTTACTTCATTAAGAGTCTGATAACATGTTTTGAATGGCTGGTGAATGCTTACATATAGCATATCTAACAATGCAGTCAGTTGTGTAGGGTTAATCAGAAGTAAAACAACTAAATATTTACTTTCCATGTCTTATCAATTTCAAGAACATACAGGTAGGACTTCCGGTTTGAGTTCCTTTGCCAACAGACCGAAACCGCGATCATGCGCGGTTTCGATCCGTGCTTGCCACCGGAGCACCCTGAGCCGGCTGGTTTCGGGGCTAAGCCACCCTGTAGAGGTGGTGGGGGAGACTGCCAGCAGGATTGAGGAGAGCCGCATCTCTCCTCCTCAGCTGGCCATTACTCCCTTTCCCGAAGGCGGTTGCAGCAGTGATCAGAAAAGGCCACCTCAAAGAAGAACTCGACCGGAAAAGAATGTGCAGGAGGAAGATAAGAAGAGAAGGTTTTGATTGACCGGGTTAAACTGCAAAAGCAACAATGTAAGGTACCCTGGAATTTAAACTATAAAAAAAATAACATTGTTCCCAAAGAAGATTTTGAAGCAGCGAAGGAAAGAGGGAAGGGAAATGATTTGGTTTTTTTTTTTCTTCCCTTCCCTATACTGACAGCTAAGAAACTTAAGCAAGAAATTGAAAAAAAAGTCCACTTTGACATCAATAGGCATTTAAGCTGATAATAAAATGTCAAAGAGATAAAAGATTTCTGGGTACTTAAAAGCTTTTAAAAGAGGAACGGAGAGCAAAATAATAAAAGGGCAGGATCTGAAAAAATGGAGGAGACTACTTGGAACTAAAATGAATTTACAGTGAAACCTCAACAAGATTCCTAAAAGATACATTTTAACTGAAACTTGGCACCAAATAACAGAATCCCAGAAAGAGAAAGTGGAAAAAAGAAGCAAGAAGAAACAGCTTCGGATTATTTGGATTACTTAGTGATCTTTGGATTTTTGGTTATTGTAAATCAGGTGGTTGTTTAAAAGTGTTTAAAATGGCACCACTTTTAGAAGAACTGAAAATAGAACTTAAAAAGTACAAAGAAGATGCACAAGAAGGGAGAGGTTCTTTTGGCTTTGTGTTTCAATTCTTAGAAATGGAACTATGGAACTATCTTAGACCTGGAACTATGAGAAACAATAAGAAACGCTTGCAGAACAAGAAGATTGGGACAAAGAAGAAGCCAAATTTAATAATCAAGTAATTTTATGTGGGGGGAAAAAAAGGAAAGGGGGAAAAGAGAATGAAAAGTTTAAGATTTGGAAAAACAACCAAAAAAAGAATAGTTTGAAAAATAAGTATAATATTGGAAAGCAACATAAGAGGGGATTACAGAAGAGAAAATTAGAAGTAAAGAGACAAGGGGGTTAAAAAGGGGAGGGAGAAGAAGAGGGGGAAGAAGGAAAGGAAAAGAAGTTATAAAGGACAGAAACAAGATATAGAGAAACAGAGAAAAGGTATAAGAATTGAAAGTATAAACCTGTTTAGAGATAATGGGTGAAAACTTAATTGTAAAAGGGATTCTGCAAAGGTATATAAGATAGTATTGTTATCTTACAAATAGAAATAATTTTAGAAAATATGATTAAAATGATAGAAAATATATTTATCGTAATGTAGTGGAATGTTTGTTAATAAATGAAATAAAGTGAATGAGAGAATTAAATTAGGAAAGGATGGAACATTTTAATTTTATTAATGATTTATAAAATATAAGTGAAGAGAAATATGGAAAAAAAAGAATTAATTATGGAGAGTTTATAAGTGTTCCCAAGGAAGTGTTCCCAAGGAAGTATGATATTTAATTGAAAAGAAATGTTAAAGATTTAAGATTTTAATGAATATTAATGATAGAATTGAATTGGAATGGTATGAGTGCTTTATTTACATATATCTATAATCTTTTTTCAATAATATACTGTGTATTTTAAGAATGTATCAAGCAGAATTCTCTTGGAAGTTATGTATTATATTGACTGTTATAATCTTAAAGGTATACATTGAAGCTTAAATAAGAGTTGAATGGATAAAATTAAAAGATATAAAGGTGTCATACTCCAATTAGTAACTACAGGGGAAAATTTGTTTAATGAGAAAAGATAATATGAAATTGAAACAGGACAGACAAAAGTATAAATAAAATTATTTGAATTGAAATGAGATAACCAAAATAAAGTTGAGAAAATTAAAAGAGGGGAAAAACTATGTAGAAAATGTAAAACAGTAATAAGATATGGAATAGAACACAAAAATGAGCAGGAAATTGAGTTTGTGTCTGTATGAAGCAGTGATAACCTGGGACCATGGTATTTTCAAAAAAAGATGTTTTACTTGTATTATGTTTTTTTGGGGGAAAACCCAAATAAAATTTTCAAAAAAAAAAAAAAAAGAACATACAGGTAGTCATTGACTTTCAACCACTCAATGTTACAACGGCACTGAAAAAAAATAACTTACCTCTCACTGCTACTCACACTTATGACTGTTGCAGCAGCCCTATGGTCATGTGATCAAAATTCAGCTTGGCAACTGATTTCATACTTATGATGGTTGCAAAGGCTTGGGGTCATGTGATCCCCTTTTGCGACCTTCGGACAAGCAAAGTCCAGGAAGAAGCCAGGTTCACTGAATAACTGTGTTGCTAACTTAACACTTGAAGTGATTCACTTATAACTGTGACAAGAAAGCTCATAAAATGGGGCAAAACTCACTTAACAAATGTTTCACTGAGCAACAAATTTGGGTCTCAATTGTCGTTGTAAGTCAGGGATTGCCTATACTTAAGTTTCTGTAACATGGCATCATAAAAAAATTGGATTCACCGTGTTCTGATTTCATTGGGATTTAGTTAGCTATCCTTTAACATTCTCCACATGAATTAGCCCAACAATCATAATTGTAGGGGTGATAACCTAATATTTTGGAAAGGGCAGGTTGAGAAAGCCTAGTTAATACTTATGGTGCAGCTGCATTGCAGTCTGTTTATTCTGTTCATGGCCTGAACATTTATTTGCCTTCACTGCAGATTGGAAGGCAGAGAAATAAATTAAAATAAACTGTATTTTGTTCCCAGAAGCATTAAGACAGTGTAAGTAATAAAATCTATTTGTCATGTAATAAATTATTATTGTAGAATATCTGAGGCATCTAGTCCTACTTTGAAAAATATACCAGCCAAGAGACCACAGAATTTGGCAGAAATCCCAACAGACTGGTAGAATACAAAATATGCTCCTGTCATAAAAATTACTAATGGAATATTCTATCAGCAGAGTTAATTCAAAAACCAATCAGTGAAAAGGAGATATTACAGTCAGGATAATAAGCAGAGAAATAATAGTCTTATATTGTAATATATATCAGTAATCACTTCAACCTACATCTGTTACCTCTGTTTTTCAATGTTGTTTTACAACAGCTCACACCAGGAGCAAAGGATCTTCTTCCCAAATGACTTTGATGGGAAGACTGAATCAAAAATATTGTTTTCTATGTCTCCATAACTGAATGTGAAACTAGAACAACTCAATGCGGTATTGCCACAAGTATATTAAATGGATCACAAGTACAAGTAGAACATAACTAAAGTAGCCTCTCTGGCTTCATATGTGCTCACATATGTGAAAATGGTGTTTGAAAATTATCCCCTGCCCCAAAAGGCTATTTTATATGTTCCCTCCTTGTCTCCTTTATTTGGTTTTGGCTGGACCATAGTGCATAATAGGGCTATGACTAACAGGTGTGACATGAGTAGGAAATTTCTCCACTCATTCACAAAGCCGTATGCTTGTTTGTTTAGAGTTGTTATTTCAAAGATTCCTACCCTGCCCTTTAAGCTTACCCCTTACAGCAGGGGTGCTAATGTTAAATTGCTATGGAATTTCCTCTCACTAGCAATATGATCAAACTCATTGCAAACTTCCAATGGCTAAGATCCAAAATAAGTACAAGAGAAAATCACTGTGTACATAAAGGCTGTTTCTAAAAGATGAAGAGGCGAGCAGCAGCAGCAGCAGCTTGTGTTTGCCACTGGATTTGTTCCTTTGCTAACTGCCTACATATCTTTGACTACTTACAGGCCTCAGTTCTTCATAGTTTACTTGGGAACAATTGCAGCACTACCAGCCCAGCATGAGTCATTGTTCCAAGCATGCTATCCACTTCTGCAGTTGTATTAACTATTAACTTCACAGAGGAATCACAATGACTGCCTCTAAACGATGCAAGAGAGAAAAGCAGTGGGAAGAAAGATACTTGCCTTGGCACTGCCCAGATGTTCTGTTATCCCCAGCTTTGTTTTTAAAAGACCATTTAAAATGTTAAAAATGGGAAAACAGCATGCTGCTTACACTACTGAGATTTCCCAAAAGGCCTCTAGGTTCTATAAATAAAAAGGGGTTTTAGAAAGGAAGAATGTGGATGTAGCCAAATGCTTTGCAGTCTACTGCCCAGTAAAATGACAGATTTAATCTGGAGTGACAGAAAATCCTCTTGTGGGCTAGGAGGAATGGTAATACATGACATCAATTCCCCATCTGATCTGCATCACACTCATGTCAGAAGAACAGAGGAGCTTCTGGGTTGAAACAATTAACCAGTGACTTCTCCATTGCCCAGTTTCCCCAATAGGAGCTGGAGTAAAGGATGAGAACTCAACCCGCTCCATGGCAGCGCTCAGTCTCGAACATGTGCTTGATAATCTCCAACCCAACATCTTAACCACACAAGGCACCGTACTCCTCCCCATCTGGTAAGCATTTATCTCCCCCTACCCCACTCCATTCCACCCTCTATTTCAGGTCTCAAGTCTGAAAAAGACACAGCAGCAGAAGCTTAGCTGGGTGAAAGAGGATCTATTTCACATGCTGCAGGATCCTATTTTTAATCGAAGTAACCACTAAGAGAGCCCACCTTAGCTGAAAACAGGGCTGCATGGAACAACCCCCTTCCCAAAACTGCCTGATTAGTTGCTCATGGTGGATATTTGTAGGAGATGACGAGGGACAACATAATCAGTGCCCCATTCCCATGAATTCTGTTGACTCTTATCTAGCACCTATTCACCTTCAACATTAGTAGATCAGATTCTTGTGTATAGGTAGAATATAATAAACTTCTAGTACTTTGAACTCAGCTCCAGTTCCTGGTTACCTGCGCCTGAATTCACTGTTCCTTCCACAGCAGAATTCACTGTTCCTTCCTCTTTTTGCCTCATCTTCAAATGTCTCCCTGCACCATGGAGCAATCTCACTTGGGTGCCTTCATGACCCACCCACCCCTCTGTAGTACACAGAATTGAAGTGAACAGTAAATGAAGGAGACACTTACAACCAGTGGTATGCCAGAGCCAGCTTGAGAAAATAGAATTGAGACATAAGACTTAATGCACGGTGCAGGGGAAGTGGCAGAGAGGATTGCTAAACATTTATCAACATGCCATTCCTCACAGCCCATTATGTTCCTTGTGTCAACATACAGGAATTTTTACAAAATCCTTTACAGAGCTTAACTCCTGTACATTCGTACATCTTACATTTCTTTTTTCTCTGATAAGCATTATTGGAAAAGCAACAGCATATTGCTGGGATTTCTTTTCCTAAGAAAAGAAAATCCACAGATACAACCTGTCATCCTCTGCTTTCAGTGGGATTATTTTTCTGAGAAACAGGGATCAACTTCAGATAAACGATTCAGTCATACTCACAATTATTTATCACACAATTGCTTTCAGTAGGCTGTCAAAAAAGCATTTATATACCTTTTATCAATTTGGGAATACTCAAACATATTTGTAAAAGGAAAAATATTATCTCTGATTTTTCCAAGCTGAGTGCTGGCTATCTAATATGAAGATATGTCTTACTTTCATAAGAAAGAAACCTCTGAACCAAGACAAAATTAGCAAAAGGGCTTTGATCTTTGTTTTTACCTTGAAAGCTCTACTGAGAACTTCTTCTCCCCCTTTGCTTCTCAGCAAATTAACGATCACTTGTTTGCCGTATTGTTCCTTCAGAAGCATCATATGCCTATAAAAGCAGGAATAGGTTGCTTTGATTTCATAAATAGAAGCTACCTAGAATTCTTCTTAAAATACAAGTGACCAAAGTCAATTATGGCTTCTCACCACACAAGGTCTTTTTCAGAATAGCGACTGAAGAACTTGATTCCTTTCTACAGTTTATATTTTACTTCAAATGAATAAATGTTCTATATTTTAATAATCAACCACTACTACTTACACACAACCATTTTAATAATTTACCTGGCTTGGTTACTTGTTGGGAGTTTAAATAATTGAGATAACTAAATTTGTTTATAACTAAACAAATTGTGATTAGTTTATCAGGACACCTGGTTCATTATAATAGATTAAGCGCATTGTTTCAGGGGAAAAATCAAGGTACCTTAAGAGTATCTTGAGTATAAAATTCCTTCTCTCAGGCATAACATTACAATTTTGTTCTAGTTTTCCAATTTTACTAGAAAATGGATCCTTTCCTTGACTTGGGTATTCAAGACTATTTCAAATATTGCATGAAATGTTAAGGCATCTAACAGTGCAAATTGCTCAGTACAGTAAGAACCAGTACAGTAAGAACCAGTACAGTAATGATGCTGCATGAAATTAACCTGATTCAATGATTTTAGAAAACAATTCTTTTGTTTGCCACTGTTAACACCCCAGAGACTAGGATCAACCTGTGTTCCATCAGAGTCAGCAGGAGTTTTCCTCCTGTAAGCTTTGCAGCTGTCATCTCATTTTTTAAATTGCTTTCTCCTCAAGCAATTAAGGACTACTAAAAAAGGTGAAGGCACTTAATCATACAAAACCAAATAATGACTTTGTCAGAGTTTCCATAGGAGCACCATAGGAGTGTGAGTCCTGGAAAATCACACAACTTTTCATTATTCATCAGAATAGGATGGACTGTTTTCAAAATCACCGCACTTGAAAGATAAAAAAGCTATTGCTACCCCTAAACTTCAAAAGACAAGAACATTTGACAAGAGCAATGAGATGTAAACTCCCATTTCAGATTACCCTCCATCTAGATAAAATAAACCCATCCAGATTATGTCCTGTCCTAAGATTTGGCTGCACATGTTAGAACAATCATATAATGTTTTTGGTTGTCCATGTAGTTCAATATCCAAACAACTCAGTAGTTCAATATCCAAACAACTCAGCATTAGTACTGAAGTCTCATCAAACTATAGTTCTAGGGTTTATCAGGATCCCTTACTAGGTACCTCTACTCATATACTCCAACTGATGGAAAACCTATAGATTTCTACTGCAGGGGTGTCAAACTTGCGGCCCATGGGCCACATGCATCATGTGTTGGCCACGTCCACGCCTGGTTTAGCGAAGGGGAAAAAAGTTGTACAATGTCACATAATGACATGAGTTTGACACCCCTGTTCTACTGTGTACTGTCTGGCCAAATTTTCCTCTCCTACAATCTCTCTTGTGAATTAAAAAATAGTATCAACATGACATTCTCCTAAACAAAAGTTACTCCTTGCCATCTGTTATGGGTAACAGAATGCCATCCTGTTAGTTTGGTGCTACATGATTGAAAAAAGATTGGCTTTTAAAAAATAATAGTACCATATGTTTATCGTATTTTGTTTATTTGTTTTGAATCTCCCATGCCATTTAGCTCAATGGAGCATCCTCCCATTTTCTCCCACAATAATCACTTAATGAGGTAGATTTGGCTAAGAAAGATCAACTGCCCAAAGATACCCAGGCATCCGAAGGCACTCAGAACATTAACAGCTTTGTTCAAAAATATACACCTATGTTTCAACACTTCTTCCTTCTCAGATTCAGTCCTAAATGACAAATGGGAATATTCATGCAAAAGAGAGAAATGGATTTGAAAATCAGAAGACATGGTTGCACGCAAAGATTCTGGAATATTCGACAATAAAAGCTGTAATATTAAGTTCTAGCCCTGCATGTTATCAGCAATATTGCAATTATTAAACCTACTTATCAAAAGCAGGAGCGTTTGCTTCCAGGCCTCTGGTAAGCTTCAAATGATGGGAACCAACCTAAGAAGATAACAATAATAGGAAGTGATACTTTTAACATGAATCACTAGATGTCTCCCTTCTTCATTTAGAGAAAAGTGTTTCTTTATTATAGCCTAGCAACCATCTTGGCATCCACAAATGATGCCACAGAACATAGAAGGCAGATGTTATTAAAAAATGGGAATGACAAAAAATAATGATGCGCAATTAATTCATCTGCCCCAAAACTTCCTTCTGTTTTTCAATTTCCTTGTAAGATTAACATTGCTTGCCTTAATACATTTTGAAATTTTTATTATACTAATTAACAAAAGTATAAATACATATAATTATGATCACATTTACAGCATAACTACTTATAAAGGTAACTAACGTCCTCCCCGCTTCTGTATTCCTGAATCAATCCAAACTCAAATGTGCACATGTACAAATCCATTTCATGTAAAAGACTGCATCACTACTACAGTCTCTCCAAAAAGAATGGAAACTCTTGCCCTATTTAAAGTTTAAGGCCAGAAATGTTGACATGCCAAATGTAAAGGAGACTTTCAGTTTAACAATAAACATTACTTTAGACATTCATGATTTATGCTTATTACCTGCAATCCAGGTTGCTCCCAGAATAATGGAACTGACCCTCTGATCTGAACAAAGGAAGAAACATCCATGTCCAAGTAGACAGTCTGAAAAGATTTTTTTAAAGTAGCATATATTTAGATTAATGCGATTAATTACAAGTAGTGCTCATTTAACATCTGCTGGTTAGCAACCGTTTGAAATTAGAACACGTCTCCACTGAATGAGATTATTTACAAGCGGTTTTTGTAGTTGTGGCTGTTACACATCCCCATGATCTTGTGATTGTGATTTGGGTGCTCGGTGACTGGTTGGCAATTACAACATTGCGGTACCCCACAATGTGACCTCTATTTTCAACCTTCACCACTATCTTCCAATGAAGTTAATGGAGAAACTGTAAGGAGGTGGCATATGTTGATCATATGATGGTGGGATACAGTAATTGTGTGTGATTTGACTAATAATTACAACTGGGAACTCTTGACACGGCTGACCTAAGTCAGAGTGGTTATGTGCAGTCATGCCTGCATCACTTAGTGATGGAGTTCCTGGTTTTAATTACCATCAGTAAGAGTAGAGTGCCTATGTTAAATTGTTTTAAACATTTTATGTTTAAATTTATCTGGATTATCAGATATTTTAAAATTCACAAAATAAAAATAAATATTAAATTAATATAACATTACTATAAGCAGCTTAAAATGCTGAGAAGACTTCGAAAATGTATTATTTAAAAAATATTTTCAAAAACGCATTTGGCTCTAACCATTCAATACACCATTTTCACAGCTTCAGTTCTACTTATGCAATAATGATATGTACTCACTTCATACAAAACATTTTGTTTAATAAATTATAGACCAGAAAAATGTAAGCTGACCTATAGGTATATCACATTTTCAAGGTGTCATTGTTTATATTTGGCTTCTTTTGAATGTATACTTGGTATCTAACAACAATCTGTATCGGACTTTTCATTTGAGATATAGTAGCCAGAACTGTGCAGGGTATTTTAAGTATGATTGTGCCATAAAATTAAATACATACATACATCATGCTATCATTTCTTTCTTAATAATCCTAGTCAGAGTTGCCTTGTTTTACACAACCTTTTTCAGTCTGTTCACCACAACCTCAAACTACCTTTTGTAAAAAGATATAATTTTTATTGAATACATAATACTTTATATCACTTCATGCTGGACTATATTATTTATGTATTAGTTCAATTTGTATGTTCTCCCATCTCAATAAAATTCAGAGTAAATAAAAACATAATACTAACATTAAAACATATGACAGCCAAGAATAAGTCATACATCATAACTGCTAAAGTAATCAAGAAACAAGTCCCTGCATATACTTAGGGCCCAGATCTGATCTTTAATTAATCAATTAAGGCTAATCAACTTTAATTAATAAACTAGTCTATGTCCCATTTTCTAGTTTGGAGAAGACATTTGGATTTTTGCATACATTTTGGATTTTTTTTAAAAAGTAATGACACACAAAGCTACATAGACCTTTTCCAAGATGATGTTATTTTACCTGCAATGTTTCATTTTTCCCTGTCACTGCCAATTCTTATTGTAAAAAATATTACCCACTCTTAAGAACATTAAGTCTGGCCTGTTCTGGAGCAAAAAATAAAAACAGAATGTTCTAAGAAGAAACAAAACATTCCCAGAAAAAAAAAAACTATTTCATCCTATGTCCCTAGCTTGTATCAGCTGATCTCTAAAAGCTAAGTAGGATCAAAAATGGTTAGTAGCTGGATGGGAACCATTAAGAATCTCAGGACTGTAGGTTAGATAGACAAGTCAAGCATATGTCCCAGAAGAAGGCAATATCAAGTTATTTCCATATGATTGACAAACTACAATGATTTGAAGAGAATGATTACTGGTATTTTTATACAACTCAGATTATTCCTGCTGGTTCTAATACAGCTGGATCAAAGGCCATTTTGAATGAGGAATTAAGCTGGGTTGGATGCAACTTTTAATTTAATTCCTGCTGCAAAATGCCTTCTCCCTACTTTTTACTCTACACACTGCTTTGTTCAACTATCAGCACCAGCACTTCTTGGGATTCTGATTTTGTAGCAAATGAGCTAAAAGATCAACAGCTGACTTCAGTTTAGAAAGCAAAGGAACTTCAAATTGTTTTGTTTTTCTTTGCTTATGCAGTGAGTCATCAGAAGAGAGAGGAGGGAGGGAGGGAGGGAGGGAAGGAAGAGTGCCTCAGTGGGAAACAGAGGAAGACCATTTATTCATAGAAGAGCTTCAAGGAGATAAAGCTAATTGTTTATCTCCTTCTTTAAACCAGAGGAAACCATGCAGTGTAAAGTGGCCAGGATGTCTAGAATCCTGGGGTATAATTAATTTATGAATGAGCAGAGCCAATATGACATGCTGAAGTATTTTTTCCACTATATTGGAAGCAGTCCAGTTGTTGCTTCATTGCTAATTATCTACTAGTCAACTAACAAAGTAAAATCATTTTCTCTCCAGCCCAAATATTTTATGTTCCAAACAAAACTGGGTCCAGCCCATTCTTAAGTTTTATCCCATTTTTATACAGTATATGTATTATTATAAAAAAGTGAGAGACGCCAATGTTAAGTACGGCTTAACATGGCTTGTATCACTTCAAATCTGTTATTAAGGATATAGGAAATACTCAAGTTACAACAACAATTGGGAATGGAATTTTAATTTCTAAGCAATGTGGTTGTAAAATATAATGCCACATGACAGCATTACTTAGTAACAGCAATTCTGGTACTCTCGGTTGCTGTCATAACCCAAAGATCACCCAGGTCAAGATCTCACATGATCATGACTTGTGACTTACTGACAGCTTCCCCTTTGACTTTGCTTGGGTAGGAGATATTGGAATTTGTAATTATATGACCACAGGGACGCCACATATGTCCCAAATTTTAGAATAAGTCATAAACACCATTTGTCTGATGCCCAACATATTTTATGGAAGTCTAAACTATTCCTATCATCTGTGATTGCTTAGGCAACCAAGTAAAATATAATTGAAGAGGTTTCACCCAAGGCCTACAAATGAGATTCTCAGAGGAAAATGGAACAGTGGTGGTATTTTACCAGTTCGGCTCAGTTCTGCCATACCGGTATTGCCAAAGATCATTGGAGACTGAACCGGTTCTCTCTGAGGAGCTGCTATTGGGCCCGTCCACTCGCAGAGCTCCCATATTGACCTTTATTCTCTGCTTTTGAAGCGCGGCTGCTTTGCATGGCACAGCAGATTGCCCTGCATCAGCTGCTGAAGCAGAGTGCCGGATTGCAGGAGGTGAGTCGAAAAGCCTCTGCACCTGGGCAAAGTGCGCGTTTGGCACGTGCACATGCACAAAGTGTGCATGTGTGCGCAAAATGTGCACATAAAGCCACACCCACTGAACTGGTGGTAAACTATTTTGAAACACACCACTGAAATGGAGGGATACCAACAGTTTTGGCTAGTGCTATGTATCAGAAGGAGCAAAAAGTCAAAAAAATTCTGAAGACCCCATGTCTCTTGCTGCTTTAGAAAAGGGGCGTTGTTCCTACCTGAATGCTTCTTCTTAATTATTTAGTGACATGGATCTTCTCCTTCCCCTTACCTGCTCCGTCTCAACAAAGTTAGAAACATGACCATCATCATTGACTCCTCGTATGTGAAACCGGGCACCAGCTCGCTCACAACTAATCCGGGAGATAAGACAGGCTTTTGCCTTCTTGTGAGAGGCGTAAAGAGTACGAATGTCCACCACACCACAAATCACTTTTAGCAGCCAGTCTGAACAGTTCACCTGATAGTGTTTAAAAGGGACATGCAATAGCTGGTTCCTGTAAGCAGGACAAAAAGAAAGATCATGTATGTACAACATACATATGTATACATTTTATATTTATAACTGTCTATATTCAAATCTAGATCTATCTCTTTAGCAAAGTTTCGTTTTTGTATGTTTTTCCCTGTGCAGTTTACAAATTTTTAAAGCCCTAGTACATAAGGTAAGAAATTATTTCCTAACCAGGCAAAAAAAAAACCAACACTGCAGGTAAATACAGATAGCTAGAAATAGAATTCTTCTGTTCTAGTCACAAAAGGAAGTAAGTTTAACCGCATGATTTTAAAGTTTTGGTTATGACCTGAACTTTTACAAGTATTTGTTGTTCACTGTTTTTCTGTAATAAAAACTAAGAATAAAATATTTAATTTACTTATTAGTTATGGTTTACCTCTCCCCACCCCATTACAAGAGCTATAGTTATTCTCTTTAAAATCTTCCCCACAATAACTCTTTCAGATAAGCTGAGCTATAAAAGAGAGAATTTCCAAGGCTGAGAGGAAACTGGAAGGTGATTCTCACCACTGTTAAGCTAGAACCGTTAAACTACATCGTATTATCTCATGAATGCAACAAAAACTACTGTGCAGTAAATCTGTGTAACATTGCTGTGCAGTAAATCTGTGTAACATTACCCATAAAGCTGAATATAGGACCTACTTAGTGTTCCTGCATCACAAACAGTAGGAAACCTAACACAAGTATATTTGGGTGCTTCTGATCAATAGTTAACTGCTGGTATGTATTCAGTTTGCCATAATTAATGTATTTATTCTATAACTGTTCACATCACCATTTAAAGCAAAAAGTATGGTGAAATAATGTAATGGATTTAACAGTCATGCATAATATGTTTAAACCTGTATATTGCTTCTGTATGTATATATATTTATATGTTTCATTGAAAACTATTGATCATTCAGCGGAATTAATTTATTCATTAGTTTTATATAGGAAGAAGGGCACAGCATTCTCAGAAAGGAGATTCCACCAACCTCTATCAAAAGGATCTTCAAACTTGGCAAGTTTAAGACTTGTGGACTTCAACCCCCAGAATTCCTAAGCTAACATGACTGGAGGAGGAATTCTGGGAGTTGAAGTCCACAAGTCTTAGAGCAGTCAAGTTTGAAGACCCCTGCTCTGTCCTAATGAGTCGTATTGTTTTCTCTTAATGCAGTCTGTAGAGTAGAGGTGGTATTCAGGTTCTGATCAGTTCTGGAGAACTGGTAGCAGAAATTTTGAGTAGTTTGACTAACGGCAAATCTCACCTCTGACTGGCCCCACCCCCATCTATTCTTTGCCTCCCAAGTCCCAGCCGATTGGCTGGGTCTTCTTTTTTTGCCCTACACAGGAGAACAGAGCAGGAAAGCAGGTTAGTGGAGTGGAGAGGGAATGGGGCATTTGCAGTATCCTTCCTCTGCCACGCCCACTAAGCCATGCCCATCAAGCCACATCACACCCACCAAGCCACGTCCATAGAACCGATAGTAAAATTTTTTGAATCCCACCATTGTTGCAGAGACAATACAACCACATATTTCAATCTCTCTGGTTTAAATCAATGGGACTCCGTTTGGGGTGCAATATACTTATGGTAACCAAGTCAAGGAAAATTGCCTTTATTAAGCATGTTCAAAATACATTTAAACCTGCTACTCATAATGTGAAATTGTAAGGATCTAAGAAGATCCTGCATGAATAAGAATAAAGATTCATCTTGCCTAGCAACTCTGGGCAGCTTCACTATTAAAAAGAACATTATATACAAACAACAATTATCTGAGGGACAATATAACATCCTGCTGTACCAACTCATTTCAAACAGACCCATCCAAACATCTTAAATTGAGGCTTGGTCAAAACTTCCAAGTTTGGTACTAACCAGAAAAATGAATTTCCAGTTTGATAGCTATCATCATCTTTCTTCTGGGCTCGGATAGTGAGATCAAAGTTTGATCCTGAATTTGGCCAAGAAAAATAGAAGACCCCAGAATTCAGAAGTTTCTTCAAAGCAGAAACACGATCTTCTTCCTTAGTTTCTTCTTGGAGAGCACAAAATTCTGTTGCTGTGATCTTGTAAACTTCGGTATCAAGGATTTTTCCCACTGATGTACAGCCTGTCACAAGAACTAGGAAATGCAGAGTGGAGTTGCCTGTAAAATCACATATATAATATGGTTATATATGTATATTATTGCTTTTGCTGCTCTAGGTTTTATCTACAAAGGCAGCCTATATCACATTCTTTCATTACATTTATCAAAAGAACACAATGAGACTTTGTTAGGATAGTATTCAGAGGCTAAACGTAAGATATTTATTTGTCGGGAAGTTTCTGCAGGTATGAGAGAATTATACAAAAGCATAATTAAATTTATAAATCTTTGTAAGTAGAACATTTATCTGTAAGCATAGACACAGTAGATTCTGTCTGTTCCAATAGCTGGACATTTCTAGAAGGATTGAAAATAAAGCCGAACCAGAATCTTGATGATATAATATCATAATAAAATGTAACTTAAAAATCTTTTCAAGACAGCTATTGAAGCCAAAATAAAACCAGAATTTTGGAGAACTAAAAAATCTATTAGAGAAAACAGTTTTGTGCAAGTCTCTCTAATGGAACTATTTTCCAACCAAGTAATTCTCACTGTCAATGTTTAATAGCCATATTTCTCATTTTATTTGATACCCTGAGAATAATTCTGAAGCCCCAAGATAGGGATACTATTGTGGAAAATAAATCAAGTCCTCCCTTCACATATTCTTCCTTCTGGGATTTAAAAGCAAATTAATATAGGCTGCAAAGATCAAAGTGCAAGAGGAAATGAAAAGATATAATCAGGTAAACATTCCTCTTTGTCTGAAACGCAACTTGAAATATGTTTTATCAAATGAAAGGGGTGGAAGGTTTTCCCCAAAATGATTACGATTTCCAATCGGTAACCTGCAGAGATCCCTACTTGCTAGAAGGGTTTCACATGCTGTCCTATATAAAGGTTTATTGGTAATCCTCAAATTATCAAAGTAATTGAAGCCAGAATTACAATCATAATTTGTACCAGTTGTTAATCGGGTCATCATGGCACCCAGTTTTACAATCTTTTTTGCTGCAGTACTTAAGTAAATGTCCATTAGCCTATAAGAGGACAAAATCATGATAAAGAATGTGCTACGCAGAGTTGCCAGATACATACTTATATTGCTTAAAACAGTGGCAAATAAAGCAGACATTACATCATTATTCTTGAGGCTGCCAATGGCTTCTTTGCCACACATTCTGAAATGAGAGTTGTAATCTTCATTAACTATGAGCCATAATTAATAAAACCTGTCACATAAAAAGAATGCTTCTAGCAGCTGGCTCTTGGCAAAGAAGGGAGATTCTTGAGCATTATTTCATATGCAGAGGTCCTATGCTTTTCACAGAAACATGGTAAACTAACATGGAAAAAATACAGATTTCTTCAACATTGCATTAAAATGCTGAGAAAAAGGGTTGCCTTTTTTAAGGCATGGAACATCTGACTATAAAGCTGTGTGTTTCATAATTTCTGATCAAAGAGTGTTCCTTTACTGCTTGCTAAATTTTCATTTACTTTCTGTCATCTCACTAACAGAAATAAAACATGAACATTTGAGAGTTTGTCAAAACAAAGTATAAAAGAAGAAGTCCAGAAGCTAATAGCTATATTACAACAACAAGACCATCAATGTGGTGATCTCCCCCCATCTTATTCCCACTATAGCAGTAGGTTTCAAAAATAAAAGCTGTGGTAACTTTGGTGAGACAAATCTTATTTTCAAATTTATATCACAACACATGGTAAGATGAATGCTTAAAAAACTGAAATAATGATTCCATACTGTACTGGTAGACCTAGACTAATGACCACAACTGAGCCCCCAAATTTCTATTGCTAAGCATGGCAGTTGTTAAGTGAGATTTGTCCCATTTTATGACCATTTTTGCCACAGTTGTTAAGCAAATCACTGCAGTTGTTAAGGGATTCATGAGGTCATTTAGCAAATTTGGGTTCCCCGTGCAACTGTCTTAAATACATGCCTGTTGCCAAGTGCAAATTTAGATCACATGACCATGGAGATGCTGCAATTGTAAGTGTGAAAAACAGTCATAAGTCACTGTTTTCACTGATAAGTGAATGGTCACTAACTGAGTGGTTGTAAGTCGAGGACTATCTGTAATCATTTCTCTTTAACCTAACAGTGAACAATATTGACATTTTCATGAGTAATAATGAATCAATGACAGTATTGACAGTTCTTTTTTAATCTGATTATTGTACAGTATTAAGTGATTACGTACCAGATTTTAACTGCAGTTCGCCTAAGCATCCATAAGCATCCATAAGCTTCTCATATTGCCCTTTAATTTCTTCTTTTTCTTCAAATGCTGGGGAAATCACACAGTAAAAGCCATCAATTCTTGCTCCACTCTATGGCAATGTAACAAACCAACTGAAACTAATGTGTTTCTTAGGGCTCTGCAAATCAATAGAAGGGATGCTTGGACTGTGACATTAGGTAAATGAAATGCAAAATGAAATGGTCTTTGCTTTGCTGAGGGTTCTGGATTTGCACATACCAGTTCAGAGGACTGGGGAAAAACTGGTCATGCTCAGCTTTCACCACTTCAAGGAGTGGCATATAGCTTGTGATATTAAAACAACAAAAACTCTTCCAACTGAAGCCTATGGTTGGTTGGTTGGTTATTTATTTATCTGTTGGCTGGTTGGCCTTGCCTGCGCACCTGTGAGTCAATTTTGACTCCTTGGATTGTCTGCATTTTTCTTGGCAACGTTTTCAGAAGCGGTTTGCCATTGTTTTCTCCCTAACACTGAGACAGAATGACTGTCCCAAATTCATCCAACTGGCTCCAGGCCTTAAAGATGGACTAGGAAAAATCATAGTTTCCTGATTTCTAGCCTGGTTGTTTTAACTATTACATCAAAGTGGTTCTTACCTATTTATTACTGATACTTATATGCCACCCAATTCCCCAAAGGCTCTAAGCATCTTATAAATTATATAGAAATAAAATAAAAAGAACAAGAAAAAGATGAAAAACACACAGCAATTAACTTTCCTTAATATGTAATATCAGCCAAAATGTATTAACCATAACTTGGTGACTAAGCCATTTGCTGACTAAGCTGCATCAAATATACCATTAGCAAATAGTCTTAGTACAATGTCTAAATTCAGTATTAAGGTAGCCACCACATGAAGTTATTTTTGTAGTATAGCTAAAATTTTGGAATTCAAAGAGTGCAGAGATAAGAGAATGAAATTTCGTTGGAGAATGAAAACTTTACAGAAAGTGACCTTAACAGAGAACAGAGCCATAATTAGAATGATTAATTTTGTTGAACACTAACTAATCAACATTTCCAAGTGTGAAATTCCACTGGTTGAATTGCTGACTGTTAGTGGTAAATAATAAAATCAGAGAGTCATGCTAGAGAGGCAATAATTGCATTAAAGGATATAAAATGTTTAAAGATTAACTTCTTTGACTTAAACTCAATTCCAGGAGACGATGTGGACAACAAAATGGATTAGTTTTGTCAAAGGTTTTTGAAGGGATATTTTTCTAATTTCCGAGAGCAAGGGTCTTCAAACTTGGCAAATTTAAGGCTTGTGGACTTCAACTCCCAGAATTCGTGAGCTAACAAGACTGGAGGAGAAATTCTGAGAGTTGAAGTCCACAAGTCTTAAAGCTGACCCCTATCCTAGAGTATTTTTATGGCAGTTGGATTTCCTGACCCTCCCAAAGTATCAAGCGGATGAACTCTCTTTATTTGTTAAGAGATCAAGTAAGACTATTGTACTTCATACAGTGAGAACAATTAACCAGTGGAACGGCTTGCCTTCAGAAGTTGTGGGTGGTCCATCACTGAAGGCGTTTAAGAAGAGTATGGACAGTCGCTTGGGGAATAGTATAGGGCAGTGGTGACTAATCTTTTTGGGCTCCTGTGCCAAAAATTATGTGCACTTGCATGCTCACACTCACGTGCTAGCACCCAGAAGGCAATGTGCGCCCCCCTTAGGCATGTGCACGTAATCCCCACCCACCCACCCCTGCCACCCGCTTTTCTGCACTACGCCTCACAACTGATTTTTGGCTGGTTTGAGGCCTTTTTCGGCTTCCTAAAGGCTTGAGGAAGGCTTCTGCGAGCTTTGCAGGCTGAAAACTAGCCCCGTTTCATCACTTCCAGCATTTTCAGAAAAACAGGAAGTGATGAAATGGGACTAGTTTTCGGCCTGCAAAGCCTGCAGAAGCCTTCCTCAAGCCTTTGAGAGGCCGAAAATCAGCTGTGAGGCACATGCATGGCCAGTGAGGTAAGTTTACCTGCAGCTTGTGTGCCAGCACAAATGGCTCTGCGTACCACCTGTGGCATGCATGCCATAGGTTCGCCATCACGGGTATAGGTCTCCTGCTTGAGCAAGAAATTTGACTGGAAGACCTCCAAGGTCCCTTTCAATTCTGATATTCAGTTATTTTGTTAATTTCTGCCAATTGCTTAGTTATTTTAAGTGTTAACCAGGGTCACTGGGAAGATATATTAACTACAGACTTAATAAAGAGTTAATGCTAGTGAACCCCTATTTGGAAGTGAGGGGAGAAAGAGAGTGTTATTCACAAAAGTCCACAATATATAAAAGTAGAATATTGTGACTTAAAGTCATTTTTGGAATGACACAAATGGTATCATTAGCATGATGCAGCATAATGTAGATAACATCACACAGTTTCTTAATTACATTTTTACACAAATGATATAAATTGTGGTGGAAATTTGTTCTATTGTATCCAAAGTTCATTGTACCATGGTCCAGTAAATTGAACCTTCACTGCAATGAATTTACCCTAGTTTTTAAAAATTCTTCAAAACATATTGAAAAGCAGATAATTTTCTCTAAACTAGGATTTTCTAGATAATATGAAGCTAATAGAATAAATCATTTAATTCTGTGTAAGGTTTCATTTTTGTAAAAGTGCATTCAACAGACATGATTATCACACAATCAAGATATTCAGTTCTTTATTAGACAAAAGAATTACTGTAGCCAAAGGCCACAGTAGAACTATACAAATAAAGTGAATAATGTGACATTCAGAAATGTAAACAAAGTTTAAGAATGTAAGTAATTTTCTAACTTTGCCATTTCATCATTCATGAAGAAAAGAGATTGAGAGTCAGTTCATTCTCCTAATCTGCATTAGCAAACAAAAATATATTTAAAACAACGTGACACTGGTTGCAGAAAGAAAAATAAATGCTACAACATGACAAACCACCAAGATTTAAATAATGGAACAAAGCAAAATTCATATGATTATAGTTAATGAACAAAAGCTTGCTTATGAATGCACTGACTGGTTATAACAGTTTCAGAGGAAGTAAATTACTATCAGTAGTAAGGGAAAACGGTTAAGGTTCAGAAGAAATTTCTTACATAAGGCTACCTGGCAATCTCAAGAACATCTGCTTCCCTGGCAAGGAATGCACAACTCTAAGTCTGAACCAGGCTTCCCTGAAGAGAGATGTTTCCTTTTGCATGTGGCTTAAAGCGGATCTTGCACAAGGTGAAACAATTTTTAATATTTTCTAAACGTCACTTGATTATCCAAGGGAAGAGAGAAGCAATCAGTTAAGTATTGGATCTAATCGAGCCTGAATCTCTGGAAAAAATATTGCAATTTATCCCCCCCCCCTATACATTTTATGCAAATGTTGGACCTTGGCTTCAGATATCCGTTCATATCAGGAAGTAAATAACAAGTAGAGATAGAGACAGCATAAGGTTTTTTTTTTAAATATGTATTTGTCATAATTTCTTCATACCTTGGAGTAAAGCACCATTCAAGGTGGAAGTTCCTGTTTGTCTGGTCAGTCAAAAAGTATTTTTGTACTCTAAATTAATTCTATAATAATCTTTTCCCATTGTTTTTGTTTTCTTAATATGATAGGATAACACATGCTATAGTTAAAAATCCTGCCCAAGGAGAGTTGGAATTTCCTTCTCTGACTGTTGGTTACTGATGACAAAATTATACTTCATTACAGGGGTATGATACAGGACTGAAATTGTAAAGTGACTTCATGTTAGTAAAGGAAGGCTGGGATAAATGAGAATTCAACTGTCTGCACTGGCTCATTTCTGAATAGATATGCACAGAACTACTATATGATTGAAGTTTAAATCATTTTAAAATTTCCAAGATGTAGCAAACTGCAAGAGTGTCTAAATATTGAGAGATGCTTTTTAAGATTTAATGTTTCTAAATAAACTCCAGTAGATCAGGAAGGCAATAATAATGAAACAAATCAATGGTGTCCACAGGATATGGGATAAAGTCAAAATAGTGGTCATAGCAACAAGATTGAAGTCTACCTCACCATATCAGGGAGTGAGGCCTGCCCTACCCCTTTGTGTGTACAAAGGGTGTGAAGTTTTGAACTTGCTGCCATCATTACTTTTTTGATAAGCGCCCCTTCTTATACACATACCACACACACACAAAAACACACCCCATGATGCTGCAAATCAAGATGGTAGTGTAATTCTTCAGGGACTCCAGAGTGAAGCAGGATGGATTCAAGACAGGAAAGAGAAGGACAAAGAAAAAAAAGTATGTTAAGAAGTATCTTGAGTCCCAGTTTGCTGGAGAACACATGCAAGAGATATTGAAGCATTTAGTAAGGGGCATCTAGGTAGATGGTTATTGTGAATGCTGGAGTGGAATAAATAGGCTTTCAATCTAACATGGCTTTTCTTATGTTCTCAATCTCTTATCAGTTTTTAAAATATAAATAATATATGCTTTGTTGATAAAATAATCAATGTCTTATTTATGCATTATCAGAGTAAAAGTTATGCATGCCAAGATCTTTATATGACATTTTGATTACAGCAATCTTTGTAATTCGTGTATTGTGTAAGATCCCATAGTTCATTTACATTTAAATCTAAACATTCTTACATGCGAAAGGCAACATATATGAAAATCTGGAGGTGTTGCTTTGCATTGTAGTATAACTTTCTGTTTTGGCCTATATAGGCCAAAGCTGTAGATTGAGTGAGGAGAGAATTATCAAGCATCTAGCTGCAAGTGGACCTCTTGGAGTTTTAATTGCTTGTTTTATTGACCTCATTTTCAACAACCAGTTGAATCAAAGAGGAAGGATGAAGAAGTGACAATAAGGTATTGAGCAAAAGCATCTACTGAATCTCTCACGTTGGTTGTGGGGAGGATAATGCAAATGAATTTCTGAAGACAAGCTGCCATTTGTTATATTAAGTTCACACCTACCTAACCTTATTATTTTATCAATTACAAAATGTCTGCAATTAATAAAATGTATGACAGCAAGGAAGTACTCATGCTATTCATTCAGAAATGTAGATGCCTCAAGCTACTGAAGCTTTCCTGAAGCACTGGTTAATTTTCTAATGTTGACTGTTTATTCCATGAAAGAATACAAGTAAGATTTCCTGAACTGGTGCAAATTTATCTATGTACCATTACTGAAACTGGAAGAAGAAATATGTTCCTGTTCATTCTTGAAAGGTCTTGAGCCTTCTCCCTGTAATAAGATATGATTGTACTCATGGCTTACATGGCCACAACTATTGGCCACCAACTATTGTCCAAAAATATACCTGACAGAACCTCCCAAATCAGTGACAACCGAATCAAGAATCAATTAAGATTTTGGTAATAATGGAAATTATATTCCAAAGGTGCTTTTTCAAGAGGCAACTTGACTTGTTTTTCTTTGCAGTCGTTTTGCTTCTCAGCCAAGAAGCTTCTGACAGGACGGTGGGAAATTGAATGATTTATACTCCTTGCAGACATGGAGTATAATGAAATCCTTCCATTCCCTGCCATCCGGTCAGAACTGAAGAAGCTTCTTGGATGAGAAGCAAAACAAAATAAGGAAGTCTAGTTGCCTCTTGAAAAAAGCACCCTTGGTACAACTATGACCTGGATGACTGAGAACTGGCACAGACAATGGAAATTATACTTTCATATCCTGCTGTAATGAAAGCAATGAAAAAATGGGACTACGATTAAATACAAAGATCAAACTAATGAACACAGGAAAATTAACAGTGAAGACACTGATGGGAATGGATAAATTTTGCCTTTTAGAATTGATTATTAAAAGTTCAGGAACCAGAAGCCAAGAAATAAGCCACAATTTATACAAAGAAATCTGCAACAGATGAGCAATTGGTAGAGAAACTAAGGCCTTGTATAGAAACGAAGGCCTTATGGAAATAAGTCAGATGCACATCTATACCTACATGAGATCATGCAAGGCAGTGCAACAGTCGGGTGGATGTGAAATTTGGACTTCTGCAGCTGGACAGAAGATAGACGACTGCTACTTTTGAAACAAGTTTTGAAACTTGGTATTGGACAGGATTTGTAGACTGCCACGGACAGCCAAGAAAGGTGGGGGAGAAACCCACCGCGGAATAAATCAAACCAGTTTTCTCACCCAAGGGCACAACTGACCAAGCTCAAGGCTTTTGTTTGCACACAAGCGTTGTGCAGAAGGCCTCAAAGCTCCCTTGAGAAGTCCACGACGCTGGGGGAAATGGAAGGAAGAAGCCACTCAAGAGATGGAAAAGGCCAGGTTGAGCAGAGGCAGGAAAGAAAGAAGCCGAACCACTTGGGTCGCTAAGAGCAAAGACGCTGATCAATCCGAGCAAATCCTCCTGTCACGGCTGGCTGTCTTGGGAACCGGAAGGCAGACAGGGTGGACCGTTGGGTCTGAAAGACCTCGCCTCCTTCCCTTCAAAGTTGGCCTGCCAGGCAAAGCAACTGTGTGTGTGTGTGGGGGGGGGGGTTGCGTGCGGAACTTCACGCGGGGACACCCACCCACCCACCCACCCACCCACGGTGCGAAACACTTACTGAGGGTTGCTGTCGTGCCGGCTTCCAGCAGCAGGCAGGCCTGACGGCCGCGGGCCTCCAGTAGGGCGCTGGGAGTGGGCTCCTGCTTCCACAGCAGCCTCAACCCTTTGCTCAAAGCCATGGAGGCGTTGGCCCATCAGGTGGAAGCCGGGAAACCGAAGCAGCCGGGTTGCAAATTGCTCCGGAGCAGCTGCCCCCGGCTTCGAGGTTTTTTTTTTTTTTTTTTTCCCCCCCCCCAAAAAAAAAAAAAGGGGGAAAAAAAAAAGGAAAAAAAAAACAAAACAACAACAACACGCACCCCTGACCAAAAAATAAAATAAAAAGTTTCCTCAAAAGAGCCGGTTCCAGGGACGCCCTGCGCGACCTCCCCACCGCCGCCTCAGCTGCTTCGAAGTGGGGTTGCGAAGGGAGGGGAGGGGAGGGGAGGGGAGGCCCGGTCGCTTTTCAACTTGATCCAAAAACAAAAGTTAGGAAGGAGAAGAGACGGGGGGGTGGGGGAGGGGGAAAGGAAGACCCCGAACAAAAGGAAGGCTCGCCGACGGTCTCCTCTTCTGCTCCGCTTTTCGTCGGGGCTGGCGAGAAGCCCTTCGCGGCCGCACCGTCGCCTTTTGCGAGGCCAGAGTCCGGCTTGATCGGCCCCTTCGCAGACGCCTGTCGGTCTCTCTTCGTCCTCCAGCTCGGCCGGGAGGGCCGGAGAAGGAAAGGAACAGAGGTTCGTTCCTCCGGCGGGAAGGGGGGCTTGGAAAGGCTCCCCCCTTTCCCGCAAAGTCCTTGCACAATTTCCGGACTTTTTTGGGGTTCCTCGACGGAAAAGTGCTCGCTCTCTGCCGCGACTGGCAAGGGCGGAGACCCGGGTTTGCTTTTCCCTTCCCCCCACCCCCCAGTTACGGGAGAAACTTTCTGGAAGACTTCGAGATATGGTCGCCCGCCTCTTTTCCCCTCCTCGGGGGACAGGTGAGCGCCCTCCCTCCGAGGGCGGCGAGCTGAAGCTGCCCCTCCCCACCCCCAAGGAAAGGGGGGGGGAGGGCAGTGCTTCTCGTGGGACACTCGAGGCAGAAAGGCCGGCCAGCAGAGTCGTGGGGAAAAGGAAGAAAAGAAGGGAGGGCAGCAGCTGGGTTTGGCCTCAGCCGGAATGTTTACTTTTTTTTTTCCCCCTTGCGTCGTTTCCAAAAGCCTTTTTTGCAAGTAATTGTTGGATTTAGGCTGTTTTATATGTTGGTGATGCTGGTGGAAAAGTTCCTTCTGTGGTGTCGACGAGAAAGACTGGTGGAGTAGGATGGGAAAAGGAAGGCTGCACACGAATTGCAGCCTTTTTCCCCGGAAACACGTGGCACGTTTCAAATGTTAACAAGATTCAACAGGAGGAATGATTTTTGTTTTACCACGAGGTGCAAAAAAAAAAGTCCGTTTGGAATAGCTATTAGAAAGGAGGATAATAATTTGTGATTAGAAATAACGACACATTATTAGAAAGGAGGACGCTTCTCCCTGCACGCTTGTGCGTTGAAGGAGACATTTCCAAATCATGGGGTGGAGTGTTCCAATTTACAGTCAAATTGGATTTTTGGATTTTTTTTTTTTTTGCAGTTCTGACGTTTGCATCTTATCGTAGGGATACAGCAAAGTGCACAAGCTAACGTTGTCTCTGATGCAAGATTAAAAAAAAAACGCATGCTTTCAGTTAAGGTCATTTCACACCATGCTTTTGCAGTTGTTGGATGACAGTCTGGTTGGGTCCTCATGGTTGAAATTGATTGGTTGATGTTCCTGAGGTGAGGAATAATATTGAGCTTTGTATTCCTTAGTGGGTGTTTTAATTGAGGAAATAAAGTAGAGATCAAAGAGTTCTGTGGAAAGAGAATGGAAGGAGGAAATAAAGAAGTTGATCATTTAAATTTGGTAACAGGTTAAGACACCAGGCTAGAAGCCAGAAGATGTGAGTTCTAGGCACAAAGCCAACTGGGTGACCTTGGACAAGTCACTCTTTCTCTCCAGCCTTAGGACAAAGGCAAACTACTTCTGAAAAACCTTGCCAAAAAAACTGCTGGGACAAGTTCAGGCAGGAATCAACTTTGACTTGAGAGTATACAGGTGCACACCTGTGTGCACACCCACTTAAAATAATACCCTGTTAAGGGGCATAACTTAACTTGCATTCTGTGATCTTGAAAAACAAGCAGAATGAGAACTGATCAGTACTTGGATTAGAAACCACCAGGAAATACTGGGGCAGACAAAATAGGGTGGAAAATAGGGAAAAAAGGTAGAAGACAATATAATTCTCTTCCATAGTTACAAAAAAAAAAAAAAAACCCTGCATAGATATGCCCATGATGTCACTTGGTTGGCATTGAGGTTGACGCCATGCAATTTCCCCTTTCTTAGTCAAGATAGCTGTGAGTTTATTTCACAACTCCCACTACCACTGAATACCAGAATTATATCTTGGAAACTCTGCCTTCAGAAAATCTCTGCCTCAGGTCTGCTGTCTTGATCTCAAGGGAACAAACTGGTCCAGCAAGCACATGGGCATCCCTTAACAACCCCAGAGCTGAATTTCTGTTGCTTTTCAGTCGTGGTGTTTGGTCTAGTATTTTGAGTAGCTTTTAAACACTACTGGTAGTCATAAACAATACAGTACAGTTCTTTTTGCTGCATCATTACTTGAATGTAAAAAAGACAAACTAGTTTTGCGTTTAGCTGTACAAACCATTCAGTGTGCATGTATCATTGCCTCACACGTGATATGCATTAGTAAGCCTACACAATTCACTGAAGTTTCAGCAAGATAAAACAAAGCAGAACTGAAGCTACCATAATTGAGGTTAAAGCAGACAAAATATTTAGTTACAACTACAAGGCAGGGCCAGCTGTTTGTAGCATTCCTTTTTTTAATGCATGCCTAAGGATCCACTCTTAACAGGATTAACTCTAAAGCTTGGAAACTGGCAGCATCGATTTTGAGGGCAATAATCATAGTGTTATGCTTTAATTGTACCAGAGTCCTCCTGACGGAGCACCCCACAGATGTGGACTAACAAATCAAAATGAAGAATATTTCACTGTCATTCATATGAATTAATTATTACATTCTATTCTGCCCTGCCACTTGAACTGATACAGATAATCAGAGTTGGAAGGGACCTTGAAGGTCATCCCGTCCAACCCCCCACTCAAGCGGGAGCCCCTACACCATTTCTGACAAATGGTAGTCCAATCTCTTCTTGAAAGTCTCAACTGATGGCGGTCCCACAACTTCCGAGGACAAGCTGTTTCATTGGTTGATTGTTCTCACTGTCAGAAAGTTTCTCCTTATTTCCAGGTTAAATCTCTTCTTGTTCAGTTTCCATCCATTACTCCTTGTTTGGCCTACAGGTGCTTTAGAAAATAACTTGACCCCTTCCTCCCTGTGGCAGCCCCTCAAATATTGGAAGACCTCTATCATGTCTCCCCTGGTCCTTCTCTTCACTAGACTAGCCATGCCCAGTTCCTGAAATTGTTCATTGTATGTTTTAGCCTCCAGTCCCTTAATCATCCTGGTTGCTCTTCTCTGTATTTTCTAGAGCCTTTTTTTTATAATGTGACCAAAACTGGATGCAGTACTCTAGCTGTAGTCTTACTAAGGCTTTATAGAATGGTATTAGTACTTCCCTTGATCTTGACTGTATCCCTTTGTTAATACAATTTAGGATTGCATCAGCTCTTTCGGCTGCTGCTGCACACTGCTGGCTCATATTTAGCTGGTTGTCCACTAAGACTCCAAGATCCCTCTCACAGTTACTGCTATTGAGCCTGGTTTCACCCAGTCTATATGTGCACTTTTGGTTTTTCTTGCCTAAGTGTAGGACTTTACTTTTCTCTATATTGAATTTCATTTTATTAGATATGGCCCAGTGTTCTGGTCTGTCAAAATCCATGTGGATCTTGAGCCTATCTTCTTGGGTGTTAGCTATTCCTGCCAGCTTAGTATCATCTGCAAATTTGGTAAGTTCCCCTTCTATTCCCTCATCTAGGTCGTTAAAGAAGATATTGAAGAGTCCTGGGCCTAAGACCGAACTTCATGGCACCTCACTGCTTACTTTCCTCCATGTAGACTTAGACCCATGAAGGACTACTCATTGAGTATGGTTTGCCAGCCAGTTGCGAGTCCATCTAGTGATGGTGCTATCTATTCCACTTTTTTCTAGCTTACTAAGAAGTAGGTTTTGATCTACTTTGTCTAATGCCTTGCTGAAATCTAAATATATTATGTCCACAGTATTTTGCTGGTCTACTAATTTTGTCACTTTGTTGAAGAATGAAATAAGATTGGTTTAGCATGATCTGTTTTTAACAAACTCATTCTGACTGCTAGTTATTACTTTGTTTCTAGATGTTGGCAGATCTGTTTTTTAATTATCTTTTCCAGTATCTTTCCAGGTATTGATGTTAGGCTGATTGGTCTATAATTTTCTGGGTCTGTTTTTTTCCCCCCTTTTTTGAAGATGGGAACCACATCAGCTCTTTTCCAGTCCTCTGGTAGTTCCCCGGTGCTCCAGGATTTTTGAAAGATATGGTGCAGAGATTCTGAAATGACCTCTGCCAGCTCCTTTAAAACTCTGGGATGTAATTCATCAGGCCCCGGTGATTTGTTTTCATGAAGATCAGACAGGTGTTCTCTTACTATCTTTTTTCTTATTTTAACTTTTATTTCTGGTCTGTCTTTTACAGTTATGTTTTTGGTGGGTTGAGCTATGGTTTCTTTTTGCATGAAGATGGATGCAAAGAATGAGTTCAGCAGTTCTGCTTTCTTCTGTTTCCTGTTACTTCCTTGCCATCTTCTCTCTTTGGTGGATCTACTGTTTCCTTGATTTTTTTCTTGTTACTTATATGTTGGAATAATTTTTTTAATTATCTTTGACTTTTGTTGAAGGTCTTTGTTCGTTCTGAGCCTTTGCTATCCTGACTTCGTCTTTGCAGATTCTGGCTATCTGCTGATATTCTTAGTTGTACGTCCTTCTTTCCATTTTTTGAACTTGTCCTTTTTTTCTTTCAATTTGCCAGAGGGATCTTTGTGCAGCCATGCTGGTTTCTTCTTGGATTTCTTGTTTTTCTTTCTCAGTGGTATTGTGCTGGTCTGGGCTTCTATGTTCATACTTTTGAGAGTTTTCCAACATTCTTGAGTTGTTTTCCCCTTTAGCATTTTCATCCATGGAATCTTTCCCAAGTTCTCTCTGAGTTTGTTACTGTGTATCTGGTTTGGACATCACATCAAAAAGGAGAGTGACAAATTGAAACAATAGTGGGGTGATGGACAGAGATAAATATGTTGGGAGATAAGGGGCAACTCACCCTTGGGGAAGGTAGTTTTGGTGTCCTGTTGATTCTTCATATCAACTCCCTGGTTAGACATGGGAGTTGGGGTCTTATCTTAGAAATGTTTTTCAAGTGTGGCACTGTTGTGACTCAGAGGTAGTTTTTGAATTTTGCAACTTTTGGCAGTAAAACTACGGAGAAAAGAACTTCCTGAGATTTGAAGGAGTGATCATAAAATGGAGAAGACAGAGCTTAGCTTAATAGATTTGGAAAATTTGAGCAATTAGTTTTCCCCAATATATTTTTCAATTGAAAAACAGCATTGAAAGCCTATAATTTTAAGCACAGGCATGATGTTAAGAATGGTCAAGTTATCTCAGTGTTAATCTTCACTTCTTAAGCAACTGTCTCAAATTATTTATGTAAGTCTTTTATATAGCCTAAAGAACTGAAAAGTGTTGCCCATTCCTTCATACCATACGTGAAGAATCGTTTAACAAAAACAGACTAACCAGGGCAGATGTGAATTTTTGTCTTATAAAATATTACTTTTAGCAACAGCTGTTTTAGAGTTTAGGTCCTTTCACTGCATGGATGAATACATTATATTTATTTAGGCAGCAAAAATTACCAAGTCAACCAAACTTTGCTTGTTTATGATCTTCCAGGTTTTGTAATAAATGGCAAGGCATGTCCTTTCTACTGTACATACTGCACTGACGGAAAGGTTTTGCAGAATGTTATCAATATCTGTAACTCCTTATATGAAATTTTCTATAAAAACACAAATTCCATGTTAGAATATACAAATCTATTCGTATTATATCTTTTTCAGGATCACAATTTGTATTTTGCACAGAATTAAATTTCATAGGCAATTGTATAAACAGTTGTAGTAAGCAATGTAAAAATTGTAGTTAAGAACAGAGGTCGTTGAACTCAATAGGACTTCTACACAAACTTCAGATATTGATATATAATAGAAACATACTAGATTTTGTTCCTGATTATTCTGACTCTACCAGCAGACTACTGAGGCTATGCCCCCTTTTTCAAATGGGCGCTAATGTAAAATAATGCAGAGAAAGGTCCATAGATTTCAATCAGTAATATATTGAGAAACTATGTGTCTGCAGATTTTTGCTGTCTGTTCTTGATAGAGTATCTTTGTGTCCTGTCTTTGCCGGAGATAAGATCTTAATGGGCTTTTAGTGCTTTTATCTGTTATCCTTCCATTAAATAAATATCCAGTAAATAGTCTATAAGCTATTCAGAATTTCTTTGTCTTTGTTCCCTTAATTGCTGTTTTCAAACCTGAATGCTCAGAGTTGAGAAAAAAAGATAGGTAGCTTAATAATGCAGTATGATAACAAAAGGAATGTACGACAACATCATGATAACCAAAAGCTGGTGTAAGTGGCACTATTATTCCATGGGATTAGGGAGAAGAGAGAGGGAAATATTCTTCCATGGAGAATCCTGTGGGCTTTGCATTAACCATATTCTGATTCTTAGCCATCATGTAATTGTAAAACCAATGAGAGAACCTCATGTTTACAAGCTAAAAAGTGAGCATCATGACAATGATTCAAATATATTCATACAATCAGTTTAAATTAATAACTCATTACAACCAGAACATAAGAGAGTGTTGTAGAGGCAGAGTACAAGTATAGCATTTATTAGTGTTTCTCAACTGCTACTATATATATCGTAGTGATATTCAGAACAATCTGGGAAAGAAGAGAACAAATGTGAAAGACTTTTTCCAAACCTACTGCATGCATGGGGAATAGAGGATGGACAGGTTAAGTAATGTTTCCCAAAGAACATGGAGGCAGCCTAGTTTATGGATCGTGGATACCATAAGGAACAAAACTTGGGCTTCTGTGTCATAGTTTTTGGGGAAGATGCTCTGCCGTACAATCTTGTTTTGTCCACACTGGAGAGAGCGGAGTTGTCATGTTCATTGAAGTCTGAATCTGACTGAGGAAGAAGCCGAACAGCTGATAGGGAGTGGGAGTGTGGCTCTGTTAGCTATGGGAGGAGGCTGGGGAAGGGCAAAATCTGGCTGGGCAGAGTAGGGAAAAGGTAGAAGGGAGAGGGAGTTTAGAGGAAGACCCAGGCCCACCCCCTCTTCATCCTAGGGCACGCAGGAAAGGAGAATAGAGCAACGTGAGTTGCATGGCTTATGGGGAAGGGCCCTGATTCCCTTCATTTACCACAGCTAGGAAGTGTTAATGAGAAAGGTATGGCACTGCATACAACAGGCTGGGCAGCAACAGGCTGGGCAGCTTGGGAGCAAACTTGACTTTATCCTGTGTTGTTGTGGCTTATCTGTATTCCTGCCATCTTCCCAACAGCGTGAGTTTTGCTGTACCTTCAAGTCTGAAATTCTTGTTCGTGCCTTGCCAAACTAGTTACTTCAGTTTGGCTTGTTTGGAGTTTTAGTTACAGTTTGTGTTGCTCATGTTTTGGACTTAATTTTCTGCAGTCAAAGGCTGTTCCTGGAAGAGTTTTTCTCCAGCCAGATTGGGGCAAAGTTGGAGATAATAAAGGGACTCTTATTGCTTATCTGACTGTGTTGCCTTTGTGCCACGCCCTGGGTCATCACATGAGTATTGGATAGTGCTAAGGACATGTAAGTGGCTGGCAGGACGTAAATTCACAGCATTTTAGTAGTGGTTAGAAGTGCATAAATATTTTTTTTTCATGGGGGTGCCAGTCAGTAAAATGTAACTACGATCTACTCAGTAATAAATATTATTACCATGTATTTTTGGATGATTTTTTACATTTCTATTTATTTGTCAAATTTATATCTCACCTAAAGTGAGTCTGTATGACATACAATAAAACCAAGAATTAAATATTTTGCAAACCCATCAAAACAAATAACAAGAATAAAACAAAAATATGTTTACATACGATGTAATCAATGGATAGGCTCCTTATAACCAGGGATTCCTAGGCTTATTGAAAAAAACATATTTTGGACAGCTTTTTTCCATAAGGGTTGGGGTTAACCTCACTTCAGAAAGGATGATGTTCCAGAGGGTGGGTGCCGTGGCAGAAAAGGTCCATCTCTTAGGTCCTGTCAGAAGGAAAAATTTATAGGCAGGACCCACAGCATGCCTTTCCTGCCAGCCTTGTGGAGTGCAAGTAGTTATAATAGCAGTAAAAATTGTCAATGGCATTATTATAATTTTAATGCATCACAAGAAAATCCAATATGCCTAATTTTTTTTCTGGGGGAAAACTATATTTGGCATTTCAGGGGAATCTAGGTGTTCTGGTGGAATAATTTGAGAAATTCAGAAATGAATAATTATTGTTCTAAGTCAAATTTGAAAAAGAAAATAAAAGAGAAATATATCTACTGTGGTTGATACTATATGCCATTACCTGAGTTATCTTTGGAAATTTCTCAATTTTGTGTCCCCTTCCTCCTGGAGTCTATGTAACTTCTACAAAAGAATTTCATATTTAATAGCAGACATTTATTATACTTGCTATAAATGACATGTAAGTTATATTTAGTTTTTTATTTTGAGGTGAAAATACTAAATCCTCTGCAAGTTACTTGCAAAAAATATAGCATATCATATATACTGTTATTCTGCATTTTTCCGGAAGGAACATTCCTTAATATGAACAATGAATAAATTCTGAATATAGACAAAACTTTTTGCAGATAATAAATTTTATATTGAGTGGTAAGGTAAATTACAGGGAAAAAAAGCAAAGCATCTAATCTGTATAAATATTTATTATGAATTTCAAAACTTCATTTGCTAGAAAGTTTACAGACCTGCCAATTCCAAATAGTTTTTACAATGAAAGAATTGTTTGTGCTCTTTTGTGCCCAGTTTGCCTGTTAAAAATGTTAAATCTGCAACCTCTTGTCATCAGGATTAACCCAGATTCATAAAAAATAATCACCAGAGAACCAATTACAAAGATTGATACAAATACTGAAAAAATGGTGCAGTGAAAAAAGTGCCTTAAATTTACCATATACTTTGCAGTTAACTTATAAATTGCTTCTATATGCAAGATGAGATCTTATTACATTTGGTGTAAAACATTTATACACATTCTTTACAATTTGTACATTTATTTCAGTGGCTAATATATAACATTTTATGGAATTTCAAAAGGCAACTAAATTAAAAATAAAACAAGTTGTGGAAAAATGTCACTGAAAACGTAACAAAGAACAGCATTTGAGTCAAGATTACATTCTAATTTGATGTGGTTTGGTTTGATAGGCCTATTACCTTGGCAGGCTCAAAGACTATTGATCTCATAATTACTGAAATAGAATGACAATGCCATATTAAGTCAATTAAAGTTTCAGAGTGGGTATAGCACTTGCTTGATAATAAGAAAGCAAAGATCTTAACTTCCCAATCAAAATTAAATAGAAAACTGCATTTTGCTCAATGGCTGTTTATGAATATATCTTTTCAATCAGTTTTCTACAGTTCAAGACTGTGATCTATGACCTATATATAAATTGATACGGATGAATAGAACCTAACACTGCAAACAGAGTCCATTCTTAAGTAGCTGTTGTTTGTTAATCCTAACTTACGTATTAAATCTGATTTAATTTTTCCAATGAAACAATATATCATCATCTTATGACAGAAAGACCCAATCATACAGCAATGAGCTTAGAAAATTTCCTATCAGGTTGGTTGTGATTGGGTATGTGCCACTAAATATAGGGATATAAAAAGGGGAAACCCTAATACATAAAGTGATAATTTGTTAAGAAGTGTGTATGGCTTGGACCACTGGATGGAACAGTTTTTCTGTATGTTCAGAATGTCTATCTACTGTATATAAACTCAGAAAGGAAAATAATGCAGCCTTAGAAGGCATCTGAGGTACAAGAACAGCCCTTAAGAAGAAGTAATCCATATAAATATATATTTATATATGTTACAGAAAATTGATGTTATGGCTATAGTAGAAATGGGACGAAAATTTCCTTTCCATAGAACTTACCTGAAAGCTAGGAAGCAGTTTAACAATTATGTATCTATAGATCCGATACTGACTTTCTTATCCTTTTAAGTTTAGGATGCAAAACTCTTACCTAACATGGGTAGGGTAGATAAACTAAAAAAACCCAACAACAACCATTCAGATATCCATGTTTATCCACTCCTGGGTATATCTTTTTTTTTTTTGGTGTCTGGCAAACAAAACATTTGGCAATTTAGTCTAATTGAATACAGTACTTTCCAGCTTCATTTCAATAACAGCTAGGAAAGAAACACATGTAGGGTAAAAAATATTCATAAATATCCAGGGCATTAAGGCTAACAAAGTAAACATGGAAATTTTTTTTCTTCTTTTTTTTTAAAGAAGGTTCATTTTTAAAAATTCAGTAAACTTTTAAAAAAAAGCTTTTTGGATGGCAAAGTCTTCCACTTCTTTATTTGCACTTCCCCCATCAATAATCAAAAAAGCACTTTGGAGTTGTTCTTCATCTGTTTTCGGCTACATCATAGGAAAGCGACTGAGAGCCTGCCTCAGTTTCTGTGCAATCTGAAACACATAGAGTATAAAACTTAGATCCTGGAATGCTCTCAGAATTCCCCCAATATCAACCTGCTTTCAAAGATCATGGAAGAAAGAATGTTAAACTATTTGTTCCTGTGGCCTGAAATAGACATGAGAAACCAAAAAGTCCAAACAGTAATTCAAATAATGTAATTATTCAGAAGCGTACTTTATCACATTTAATGACCATGATTGTAAAAATCCATGACATGTGCTTTGTTTTACAACAACAAAAATTAAAACATGGGTAAATTTCACTATGTTCTTCAAAACCAGCTTATAAACAAAATTTGTCTAATTTATATCAAAGATGAAAAAGGGCATAATAGAGCTGGCTAAAATGGCAATTCATTGTGAACAGGTGATTAAAAAACTGATCACAATGTATACATGGAAATATTAATCTCTGACTACCAATATTATTCAGGTCTATTTATATATATATATATATTAATATATTAATCTAAAATGGGCAGTAGCTTCTGAACAGGAGTTAAAGGCAATTTAAAGCACATTTTTGTCTCCTTGGTATGAAGGTTCAGGAGGAAATATGGGAATGTTAGATGAATGTAAAAATAGTATCTTCATTTTCCAAGGTAACTGGCAGAGGTGGTGGTGAAATTGCTGAGAATTAAGTAGAATAACTCCATGTTTCTTAATCATTTCCCCTTCTCTGAAACGAATGAAAGAATTGCTAATGAGTTGCCAAGTTTAATTCAATGTGTATCCCAGCCAAAAAGAAAGTGCCAGCTGCAAAAGTCTCATGCAAAATGTGCAATGCAGGAAGGATTATCAGTGCCAAGTAGTATTTTCTAAGGGAAATTATTACAAATCTACATTTTTAAAATGAAGATTTTTCACAACTGATTTACGAAACAACAGATAAAACCATAAATATTCACTTAACTTTATTTAAATATTTCAAGCATGCAAAATAAAATCTGAGCACAAAGAGTTCAGCTCTGTTTAGAAGAACAAATAATTGTATAACTGACAGATATAAAAAAGCATTGTACGCAGTGCAGCTTACCATTTCATAGAATTGTGCTTGCTGTTCCAGATATAGACGCATCACAGTATTGTAATCATAAATTCGATTACTGTGGAAGTGATTCATCTCCGCTGTAAATGAAAATCAGGTTACATTTTTATATCCTGATTTTTAAATTTTTGTTCCTTATTTAGGCATTTAACCAAAAGATACTTTACATGGCTGAGTATTAGTATTCTCCTTTTGGGAGGGGCATGCTTTATTTTTAATTGTTCAGACTCCAAGAGTCACAGGTTTTGCTGTGATGCTGCTAGCTGGGCTGAAACTTTACCTTGTAATGCATAAGACATGGTGCTTGCACGTGTCAGCATGTTTTGTTTATCTTGGGGGGTAATTTTGCTGGTAGCAATCAGTTTATCACTTTCCTTCACTTTTTCTATTGCTCCCTGTTAAGAAAAATATACCATAAGCCATCATTGAAAAAATTATTTCAAATGCTACAATAGCATTCAGTTCCTGAGTTGTTTCAAAAACCAGCAAAACCAGGTTTATTAAGCATGACCACAAATGACACTGAATATTGTCATGGGATGGGCAACCATAAATAAAATCAAACATACTAGCTACACATATCTATGCATGTGTGATATATTGCCACACATGTCGCATCTATTATCAATCCAACCTATATCAATGTTTCCAGCTAGGTTTTACATCAACTGCTTTGGTTCTTTCTTAGCAAAGAATAAAAATGATATCAATTTGGTCAATAGACCTAATGTTTCTTTCTAAAAAAGAAAAAAGCCTAAACAGACTTTCCAGGTATTGGTAAATGACCAACTAGGTATTTATTTCATTATCAGCTTATGCCTAATGAAAAGTCATGATATGATTTTGTTACTTTTTATCATTCTGAAATGTATGGATCCATCCTAAGAAAGAACACGACAGTCATCCTAGGTGATTCCAGTGCAGTTAAAAATGGTTTACGTAGCATAAAAATTAATTAAAGCAGCCTATACTATAATTTGAGCGCCCTCTATACTGACATTTGATCAAGATTTTTTAAGCAGGTTTAATATAAGTTTCCATTTCTTGTAAAAGAAAAGAAGAAATATACCATTTTCAGTAGTGATGACAAATTCTAAAAAAATACTTAAATTGATTTTGAACTGAATAGTTTTTAAACTGAGTGTCTTTAAAACTTCTATCGATACTAAAATAACTCACATTCACTCTTTAGAAAATCCATATTACATAGTCTCTCACCTTATGAGCACCTATTATATCTGGAAAGCAACCAAGAAATCCTTTGTATTCATGATTGGTCTCCATCAGAAAATGAAGATCCTTCTTTGGCTAAGAAAGAGGAATAGTTAGTAAGTAATTCTGTAATACCATCCACAATAAGTCAATAGTTAAAATAAAATGACAGAACGTACAGAAAAATACTTTTAAGGAGAAACCAGTTGCAAGTATACATAAATAATTGTGTAAAGTATTGAAGAATTCCATATGATATTCCTTTAAAAATAATTTTCAATCTTTCTCAAATGTATTTTCTGCAGATATTTAAATCAACCCCTCTTAACTCTAGGAATTTAAATCTACTTTATCTGGAAATACCACATAAATAACTATTTATAAAAACAATAACATGAAGCTTGTTTTTTTTTAAAGTTAAAATATTCCTATGTTATATTTTAAATCTGTTTTGCTAATGTGATAATCGTTGCCTATTATGTCACTTGAAAAAAGTAAGGTAATCAACAGAGTAATGAAAATATAAACAGAAAAGACAGTGATAAACTATTTACAAAATGCTAATCTAGGCAGGAGCTAGTTTGGTGTATGGGGTTATGGCATCAGACTAGAAAGTGGGAGACCATGAGCTCTAGTCCTGCCTTAGGCACAAAGCCAGCTGGGTAGCTACTCTCTTTCAGCCTGGGAAGGAGCAATGGCAAACGGAAAATTACAGGGATTAGTATAGGCAACTGACAAGAGTAAAAAAAAAAGGGTGGGGGAATTGAAGACATGCACATGCATACATACCACCCTATGTCTACAGAGAAAGTTTTCCCATCATGATACAGAATATACCTGCTCTGCCACAAGACTGGCTATTTCTTCATACGTTTTTCCTGCTTCAGTTATTGCTTCATTGAGGTCAGACTCCCCTAAAAACAGTAATGACATATTTTAGCAAGGTTTTTTTTTAAACTATAGTCTACAAGTGTTATCCTGAATAACAGTATTTAATTTTAAAAACAGAGTTTATATTTGCTCATGGATAATTTTCTATTACTATGCTCAATAAGTTATGTGAATAAATATTCATTAACTTATATCAATATTTAATAGAAACTTCTACTTATAAGTTGGTTGCAATGTCAAGATATAGAACATGCGGGAAGTGGGAAAATATTTGCTTTCAATAGTTTCGGTAATTGTAAGCTTAGCAAAATTAATCAGAAATAAGGTGACACCAGAATATAGTTTTCATTTATTTTCTCATTAAATATAGAGATAAAACAGCCACATCTCTTATAGCACATATAATTCAGGAATAAGCAATAAATAGCCTCTTAAAGATTGCAAGTACCACAATCCTTTATTATTGGACAAATGTATTAGCACCAAATTACTGAATTATTATTTTTTTGCTGTGGAAATTACTGATTCTTTTTGCTGTGATCTGATTCATTTTTATTTATTGATTTTTACTTTTACTTTTATTGTGAAAAGTAGAAATCACTAACATAACCTGAAATATCTAAATTATTGAACTAGAATATATTGGTAGCAATAATTAGCTTAAACACAATTCTCAACCTGATATCTGATTCCTACAAATAGAATCATGTAAATTTAATTGCAAAAAGATGACACAAACTAATTTTTGTGACGTCCCAAATGGAAACAGGTCAATGCTGTTTTGAAAAAAAACATATAAAATATAACCAAAAAGTACCTTGATAACCGCTAGTACTGAAAACCAGTGCCAAACCCTGTAAAGCTTTTCCTATTTTCTGATATTCCTTGGGTAATGCTGGAAGAAAAACATATCTACAATGTACTGGAATAACGGCAAACATCTTCAGTAAATAACTAGACAAAAGACACTGTCTGGACATCCTGTTAGGGCAAAGATAAATTATCTCAAATCTTGCTGCATTCACTCCCTTCTATCTTATTATTTCATTTCCCATATCTTGTTTTACTTCCTCTGTATTTCTTGGTACTGTTAGGAATATAAGTCACCTTACAGGTATTTGGGTTAGAAATATATAAACCAGGATAAACATTTTAAAACTGTATCTTTAAGAAAATGCAAAACTGTAATTAGGTGTGGTTTCTCAAACATAAGATGGAGCCAGAAACCTGGGTTGTTTAGTCTTCGTCTTAATCTCAGAAGAGTGTGTCTCTGTCTCTGTTTCCTTCTGTTGGAAAGTATTGCCATTCCTCCATTTTTTCTAATTGACTGATATTACTGGTTTTAATGTAAGTCTGATACTGAACTGTTTTTTTTTTGACACTGGACTTTGATATTTGGATTATCCCTGGATTGAAAAACTGACTGATTTACCTGTGAATGACTTTGGACTGCCTATTTTGGACTTTGCTTAACGTTTCTGGAAGTAAAAACCTACATTTACTGTACAGTGTATCTGTGTTCTGTGTGTGTATTATTCAAACACTATTCTCAAATACGTCTCCCTATATGCGCTCATTCTCCTAATGGGGAATTACCTCAGCAGGTACCAAATTTGTAATGCTTTATTTTGGTTAGCAGTATTACCCAAGACCAAAAAGTATAATGTGCATCAAAATATATTCTAACTGTATCTTTTGAATGCCAGATAGTATATGGTAGTTTCAATAAGCAAGCAAAAGTATCAGTTTTTCCCCAAAAGCTTACTAAAATTAGAGTTTTAAGTGTTAATATGGCAAATATTTATGTGAATACATTTTGCAAAGCCATTATATTTGATGTATGATCATTCACCGATAGTTCTAAGGTTTACATGTGAAGCATACATTTTCATTTAATGAAAATTAAATCATTAAAGAAAGTATATATTAAATACTTACGTCCTGTACAACGTTTCCAGTGTTCATGACCGACTGTTAGCAACTCCTTAACTCCATCATCCATGGATTTAGTGAACCTGCCAACTGCATCACACTTCTGTTCACTATGTAATAATAATAATAATAATAATAGTATTAATAAAATAATAATAGTGGTAGTAATAATAATAATAATCCTCCGACACTACCTTAACAGTTCCTAGGCCCTGAGTTAGGACTTGAGCTGTTAAATTACCAACCAGCCCCAAAGGCTTTGGTGAATCTCACCAAAGATTAAATAATAATAATAATAATAATAATAATAATAATAATAATAATAATAA
>BLBF01000063.1:2143026-2174202 GCA_015471245.1 Laticauda colubrina
AATAATAATAATAATAATAATAATAATAATAATAATAATAATAATAATAATAATAATAATAATAATAATAATAAGGCATAAACCAGTTCAGGTAGTTCCAGTGGTACTCAGCACACTGGGTGCTATGCCTAAAGACCTAAGCAAGCACTTGAAAACAATTGGCGCTGACAAAATCACCATTGGTCACCTTACTGGGATCTGCTCGCATAATCCACCGATATATCATGCAGTCCTAAACACTTGGGAAGTGTTCGACTAGTGATTTGTGATATGAAACCCAGCATATTTATCTCGTTTGCTATGTACTGTTGTTTTTTGTGAAGAAGAATAATAATAATATAAAAAAAACTGAAGGGGAGAACTTTCAGTTTCTCTGTTGCCTCACTCCCTTCTTTTCCCAAGTTATTGTCTACTGAAAATAGTTTTAGATTCTGGGTGAATTTTAATTATATATAATGAAGCTATAAAATATAAATAAATCAGTTTACCTGCATTAAGAATCCATTTCAAATAATTAAAATTATTAAAAAATTTCTTCTTGGAGGAAAAAAACATGCTCAGAAAGAACATTTTTCAGCATCTTTGGCCCCAGTGCAATCACAATGCTGCTATTATTCACCATGGATAACAAATGGGTAAGAAAAATGCATGCTCTCTTCACTATTCCATTTTTTTACCATGAAAAATTCTCTTTGCTTGCTTTATAGTTGTGCGCAACATCCTCATGCCAGGCTTATTGGTGCAAGCTGAAAATTCTACATCATCTAGTTACCATTATCCATTTTTAAAATTAACGCTAGAAATTATTTAATTATGGATAAAGGCAGAGAGAGAGTTCACCATAAAGGAGACTAGGAATAACGAGCATGTTAACCAAAAATATTGATGATGACTGGTTATTATAATATTTATTTATGTTTAAGGCCAAATATTTTTCCCACAAATTAGTTATGTTAAATATAAGAAAAAAAGGCTTTCAGGCTGCCAAAGATAAGGAGTGGGTCAAGCAAGAGGGAAGTTGATAGTTTGAGTGACTGAGGAAGTGGGAAAACATGCATTCAGTTCTCAGGCCTGCAATTGCTGTAGGGAAAAAGCAATTGAAACTCTCCTTTTCCTTTTCTCACATCCGCTGCCAACTGGGCCTGAAGTCTTTCATCCCTGGGGACCCCAACTGATGGAAGTGCCTTGTGGCCATAGAGATCTACTTATGCCTTTGGCAATAGTCCAAAACTTGCTGTCAGTATGGAAAATAACAAAGATCAATAATATGACACTTGATTAAGCCTGGAAAGGATTAGTTGCTAGGATACAACCTGTTTAAATGAGCCTCACAAGAAATAGCAAAAGGTTTTGGCAACAGTGAAAATACTTATTCTAGTAAGATTAAAGAGACAATTGTTTTATTTAGGTACTTTTTTCATCACTTTTGTTCTATTGTAATAGAGATGGGAAATCCAGTAACTTACATTTCTATCATATCCAAATCAGGAGCTTCTGGTTCCATAGTAGAAAATACCATGACACCAACAATCTCATCTTTTTCTGCCTTCCTTTTACCTGTTTTCCATTCCTAAATATAAGAATGTTTGTATGAGAAATGAATATTCTAGTATTCCGCATGGTCTTTATGAGGGAAGGAAACTGGAAAGTTTTACAGCTGATATGCAGATCAAGCATACCTAACTCCATTATCACAAGAGCCATACAATCTACTGTATACAAAATAGCTACAGAAAATGGTTTAATGAAGCTTAGGCCCATGTCACACTGAACCAACGGATGCAAAGAGGATGTAAAATGGACAAAAAACCTTGCCATCCGTTCCAAAACGCGATGTACTCACTGCCTCCGTTTTGCTTCCTCTCTATCCGTCCAGCATCCATTTATTGACGTTTCATCCGCTCCGAAAGTTTTGGGCTGCCCAAAACTTTTGCGTGGAAAATGTATCCAGTTCGTCCGTTCTGCATCCGCTACGCATCCGCTACGCATCCATTACACATCCGTTACGCATCCGCTATATCCGCTTGGCGTCTGCTGTGCATCCGCGCAACTCGCATCCGCCCGGACGCAGGGAGGAAGCGGAACGGACGCGGAACAGATGCAGAACGGATGCAGCACGGAAACAAAGCATTTAAAGCGGAAAAAACGTTCGCAGAGGGGACCTATCTTGGATATTAAGGATGTCTAGAGGATGCCTAGAGGATGCAAAGGGACACCTATACTGCCAATTAAAAGGGGGAGCAACTCGTCTGCATCTCACTTTCAGACCAGCAGCCCACCTGTGCAGACCTCTGCAGCCTTCATCTGACTCTTCCTCTTCCACAGCATCCAGTCATGTCCACCATGGATTGTACCACAGTCCTTCTGGCAGCCACCATCCTTCTGCAACAGTACGAAGCCATCTACAGGCTCTGTGAACTCTACTACGGGAAGAAAAAGAGGCGGCCAAGAAGCGTCTTGGGTCCAAAAATGGATCGGGAGAAGAGCAGAGTACGGACTGTATAACAAGCTGATGGTGGAGCTCAGGGACGAAGACACTCGGGCGTTCCAGAACTTCATGAGGATGCCTCCAGCCATGTTTGACGAAGTTGTGCAGCGCCTGACACCCAGGTTGACCAAGGCAAAAACCCACTTTGGGCCCAGCCTGGAACCTGGGCTCAAGGTGCCACTCACTCTGCACCACCTGGCCTCAGGGACCACCTACAAAAGGATGCAGTACGGCTGGAGGGTGCCACACAACACCATCAGCATTGTGGTCACAGAAGTGGTGCAAGCCATCATCGAAGAATACAAGGAGGAGCTCCACCAGTGCCCCTCCACTGAAGAAGGATGGAAGAAAGTTGCAGAGCAGTGGTATCAGAGGTGGAACTTCCCACACACCGTTGGAGCCATAGATGGCAAGCACGTGGCCTGCAAAGCTCCAGCCAAGTCGGGGTCCACTTATTTCAACCACAAGGGCTTCTTCAGCATCATCCTCTTCGCCATGGTCAATGCTGACTACAAATTCATGTACATCGATGCTTCAGGCTACGGCTCATCTTCAGATGCCCAGGTATACAACGCCAGTCACCTCAAGGAGGGGCTGGAAAGCAACCTCATTGTGGGCTTCCCAGATCCAGAACCCCTGCCCAACGACACGCAAGATGTGCACTACTTCATCATGGGGGATGACGCCTTCTCCCTCAGAACCTACCTCATGAAGCCATACACTTCCAGACTCCTGACCCATGAAGAGAGGATCTTCAACTACAGACTATCCAGGGCAAGGCGGGTGGTGGAGAACGCCTTTGGCATCCTGGCCAACAGGTTCCAGGTACTTCTCACCACCATGCAGCATCGCCCAGAGACTGTGAGGAGGTTCATGGAAGCTTGCTGCATCCTGCACAATCTCATGCGCACCCGTTACCCAGTCTTGCAGAACAGGCTCGTGGACCGTCAAACAAGGCAATGGGGACATGGAGCCTGGGGAATGGAGGCAAGGGTGAAACCTGATCGACACTCAGGATGTGCAAGGCCACAACAGAGCCTCACGGGAAGGGAAGAAGCAGCGCAACCTCTTGAAACACTGGTGCAACTCCCCAGCTGGAGCGGTGGAGTGGCAAGACAGGATGGTAGATGCTTAATGGATGCTTCCTTCAGCCTGTCTCATCACACGGATGAGATTGGGCCATGTATGTTGGGTGGCCCTACAATGAACAGGGCGTTTAATAAAGAGTTGTGTTTGTGTTCAAATGTGTGGATCAATGCTTACATTGTTTTTGATAAAAAAGGGCCATAGGTGTAGCACCTGGGAGGGTGGACCATACAGTCCCACTATGCTTGCACTGGAGGTTTATCTATCCCACAGCTATTAGCCATCCCAAAGGTATCCCTGATCATTCCACAGGTATCCCTGCCCACCCCACTGCTATCTTAACCCATCCCACAAGCATGCAAAGGCTTAAGCCAATTCTAAAAGTTTCCACCAAGACTTTTTTTAAAAAAACAAATGAAGCAAGTGTGTGAATCAAAGATAAACTTTATTGAACAACAAGCTGTAAAAAAAAAATGACCCAAGTCAAGTGTCCAAATAAAGTCCACAGGTAGCCAGCTACCCGGTCTCTGGCACTCTTCTTGGTCACTCGGAGGTGTGCCCAGTCTCAGGGGTGAAGGGTCCAGGTACTGTGATGGTGGGTGGTGGAGTGCCTGGCCTCGAGAGGACAACAGGGGACAGTGTGTTGAGAAAGCTCTCGGACAGCTGGCTCAGCCCCGTGATGCTGAGAGGTCCTTCCTCCATGCCATGGGGTGTCAGCCCCAGTACTGATGACAGATGTGCTGAGGCCGGGCTTGGCTGTGGGGTGGAGGAAGGAGTTGTGTAGTGGGGCTGTCTGGTCTGCAGCTGGGTGAGGACTGGCGTGGGTGGCATCATTGGCGTGGGTGGCATCGCTGTCGGCATCATTGGTGTGGGTGGCATCGCTGTCATCGGTGGCATCAATGAAACAGGTGGCAACGGTGTCGCCCGATGACTCTGTGCCTGGACTGGGAAGGACTGCTGCCTGTGCTGCTGAACCTCCTGGGAGCCGTAGCCCTGGTAGGTGAGGGCCTGTGGGAAGCCTTGGAATGGGAGGGACATCACCTGGGGTGGAGGAGCAGACCTGGACTGGGTGAGAGCAGGTTCCTCTGGGTCTGGAGGGTTGTGAAGCAGGTTGGTGATCCGGTCCTTCACCAGCTGGTACTGTGGATCCGCCATTTCCTTGAGGGTCTGGTTGACATAGGTGAGGAAGGGCTTGTGGTTGGAGGAGTCGGAGTCGGTGTGGACCAGCTGAGAGAGGAGATCTATGCTGGTGCGGATGGTGTCCCTGATCTCCAGCAGGACAGTGTGGCTCTGCCCCTCCAGCTGTCCGGCTCTCTGCCTTTCTGCGGAGGCGAAGCTGGGTGGTGGTGGATGCGGCTAGGACTGTGGTGGACTCGATGTCTCCTTTCTCCCACCGCATCATGGAGTCCTCTACGCACTCCACCATGCTTACCACACCTGTCCGCGGGTTCTCTGCCGTGGCACACTCCACAGAAACCTGCCTGGAGACAGGGACTGACTCTCGGCTGGAAGAGGATTGGCTCTCAGCAGGCTGCTGGAGAGAGAAGGTCAGGAGAGGGGCTGCTGGTGCTCCTCGGTGGCGGACCTCACCCTCCAGGAAGCTGCACCTGGCCATGACGTAGGTCTCTCTGTCTGTCAGCTTCACAGTGGCCTGGCCAGATTTCTTCAGGTGCAGCTTCCCGTACCAGGTGTGCATGTGCTTCCACCAGCCGAGAAGCACCTCCGAAGTGTAACCCATACTCTCCGACCCCTCTCTCCAAGCAGCCTGCTTCTGCTTGGTGTCCCTGTACAGCCGGTGTCCCTTCCGCCACAGATAGTCGTTCTCTCTCAGCCACTCCAGCACCTCATCCTCGTGCGCCTCCGCAATGGAGTATTGCCTCCTCTCCCGTTGTTGCATACGCCTCTTTCTCCCTTTGGCAGGACCAGATGGGCCCTCATCAGAGGGGCTCCCAGGTAGTAGGGGCTGCTCCTCCACACCACCACCAGCAGCAGCAGCAGCAGCAGAATCATCATCATCATCCTCACCAGCAGGATCATAATCAGCATCATCATCATCATCAGCAGCAGCAGCAGCAGCAGGATCATCACCAGCAGCAGCAGCGGCAGCAGGATCAGCAGCAGCAGCAGCAGCAGGACCAGGATCAGCAGCAGTAGAGTAAGCACCAGCAGGGCCAGCAAGTCCAGGAGCACGAGCAGGACCAGGAGCACGAGCAGGACGAGCAAGTCCAGGAGCACGAGCAGGTCGAGCAGGACCAGTAGGACCAGGAGCAGCTTCAACAGAGTAAGCCCCAGCAGAAGCCCCAGCACCAGCAGAAGCACCACCGCCAGGAGCAGCTTCAGCAGAAGCCCCAGCAGAAGCAGAGTCAGGGGCAGGGGGCGGGAGATTGGCCCTGATTGACCCTGTCAAAGGGATGGCAGTAGGTTGCTGAGGCTTTCGCTTCCTCCCCATGGTTGTGGGGTTGCTGGCTGGCAGGGAGGCTGGCAGGCACCAAGGCTGGCAGGAAGGCTGGCAGAAAGGCAGGAACCAAGGCTGGCTGGAAGGCAGGCTGGCAGGGCAGGCAAGGAACTCAAAGTGTCCAGCAGCAGGTCTTTCCTGGGAATGCTGGCCACGTGCGAGCTGCTTCCCTTTATATCTGGGGAGCTTACGTAATACTTCCCCCCCCGCATGCGCGATTAACCCTAGGCATCCGTTCTGCTTCCGCTGTGCATCCGCTAGGCTTCCGCTGTGCATCCGCTCTATCCGCTGTGCATCCGCTGTGCATCCGCTTTATCCGTTCGCCGTCCGTTCTGCATCCGCTGTATCCGTTCCGCGTCCACTTCGCTGAGGCCCCCCGGAAGCCCTGCGGTTGCACCATCCGCTCCCATCCGCTGGGCTTCCGTTCCGCATCCGCTTTGCATCCGCCCTGCGTCCTCCACGCGTCTGTGTTATCCGCTCCGGTTATGCAAATTTTTGCCCCTTTTAAGAGCGGATAACAACGGATGGAACATTTTGCTCATCCGCTGTGTCCTTTTTGCATCCGTTGGCCAGTGTGACATGGGCTTTAGGAGCAGTGGTGAAATGCTACCGGTTTGGTCCAGTTTGTCTACCAGTTACGACTAGGCAGAACAGGTAGTTAAAAAAGCTCCAATGATCAGCTGAGAGGAGATAGAAAAGCGCAGGATCGGTCCTCCCACCCACCCCTGCGCTTTTCTGTTCTTTATCCTCTCAGCTGATTGGCGCAACAGAGCCTCAGTTGGTGTTTGGAAAGGTGCCTGTGTGCGTTAGGTGTGCATGCACACGCGAAGTGCATTATCACCGAAACTGATAAAATCCTAACACTGCTTAGGAGGCAGCTATTTGAAAAGAATAGCTCTGAAATCTCTGCAGATACATTTGAAAGAGTTTGTGGATTATGACTTGCTATTAAGTTTCACTATTTTACTACTTTCCTAAACTACAATCTAAATAAAGCACAGTTTAGAAGTCATTAGAGTTCATGGCAAACATTTAGTACAAGAAATATTCCCTATTACATTTTTTCTATTAAGATTTATCCACCAATCTATTCTCAAAAACTTTAAGAAAATATGTTACCTTTTCATCACGGAAACTAAGGAATTGCTGGAAAACGTCACTTTCTGAAACAACTGGGTGACGACACATCCTGGTCAACCAACCTTGTAATCTCTCCATCCGCATTTTGATGAATTCTTCTTCAAAACGTCCTACGGACAAAACAGGACTCTTACTATCATCCTTGCTATTTTTTGAAATCAATCACTAAATATGTTGAGAAAACATATTTTATGTTTTCTAGCTTGAGAAGAAAGCTTGAGAAAATACACACATTTCATGAATTCACCTAATAATTCTTTTTTTCCTCAAGTTGAAAATACTCAATTTATATATTTTGTATAATGTTTTAATTTTTTATGGCAGGTATTTTCAGCTGACATAGAATATTTAATTTTTCCTTAAGAATGTTGAAGTGGTAAAAAGTAAAAGATTTATGTGAACTGTAGGCAAATATGGGTCATAGAATCAGCCCATCCAATTTCTAAGTTGTCTCACCATCTGAGCTCCCTTTTGGTTTCCTTTAAAAAAAGTTGCTTTTCTTTAATATTCTCTAATCAGCAGATTTTTGAAAATAAATCTCCTTTAGGAATATAACTATATCCCTTTTAAATGGTAGAACAAAGATACCTTTAGACAAATAATTTTTTTGTGTTTTCAGTTTCCTTAGCATTACGGAAATGTGTGTCCACGCCTAGTTTTCTTTTCACAATTTAAACAGTACAAGGAGCTCTCCCTCATTAGCTGTTATTGGCTGTTTTAACTATATCTATTTATATCTAAATATATCTAAATATATTAAATATATTCAAAAGATTATCACGATAAAGCAAGGAAAAACAATTAGAGAAAAATGCCAGTTAATTAGAGCAAAAGTTGTAGCTCTCCTGAATCCATCCTAGAAAGGTTATAATTCCAATAAATGATTGAATGGTTTTATAATTATTGACTTAATTTGTTTTCCTTGTATTTTTATAATAACAGATCAAGTTTCCAATTATTTGACTGTAGCATTAATAGTTCAATCTAGCATATTAAAAATTCCATGAAAAGACATTGTCCGAATGCTGCAAAAAACAAAATAACTACATTTTTTACAGGAAATATAAAACTGGGCAAAATAATTATAATAGTTTTACTCGCAGTTATACACACAATTTTATGCATTTTTTTCTTTTTCTGGATTTTAATGTGATATAATTTGAAAGCTCTCTCAATAAATTGTCACTGTTTCTCTTATTTTTGAAAAATAAATTACAAACCATTAGGCAAACATGTGATTTTAATAAAACTACCTGTAACCTGTTTATCTGGAAGAGATGGAATTGGAATGGCTGATCCAAACTTAATTAAGAGGCGCTCATATAACCAGTCAAAATGTTTATATCTGTGGTTAACCGATCGATTGGCGTTCTGTAAAACAGACAAAAACCTTCTTTGTATGAATTCTGCAAAGCTGTAATAATTACAAAGATTACATCATCAACATTATTAAAGTTTAGGGTTGAATATTATTATAAACTGGAACAATGAGATATCCTATGATAAGACTCCTGGTACGCACTTACTGTACATGTTAGTTGATATTCGATGTAGCTCTTCAAACCATACATTTTAGAGCCTTTTTTTGGATCAGCCACAATACAGTCAAATGTTGAAGTTGGATAAACCCACATTGGACCATAATCTCCAATCTATAGGATAACAAAGTTATATATCAATTCTAAGAATGCTATATGTATATGGTATCATACCTTTTATATATAGCCACCCACATCTATTAAGATTTACAAATTTTATCTAAAAGCAATTAGCTGTTGTAAATATAAAAGTCCAATAACTTTTCTGCAACTTAGTAGGGTATACTATTATGTATAACAATCAATACTGATTTGGAGCAGGTAGACAATGCAACATGAATAAATATTTCCCAAAGATTTCTTAATCATTACTTAGAACTCAAAGTAATAAAGTACTGTATGCAATATGCTTTCAACTGGACAGCATGAAAGTTGATTTCAAGAAAAAAAAATCCCCTAAAATTTAAACTTAAAATTAAGTTAAGAGGCTTCAATTATGCTATAAGACATTAATGAAGAACTTTAGTCCGTAATATTCAATATTGAATTAATGAATTATAGGTGTCCATGTTTTCAGAAATAAAGAATTGAGGTTTCACTGTCCTATATGTTGCCCTAACTATTTACTACTTTGGTTTAATTGTGGTTCATATTTTAAAGTATTTAATGATTCATGCAGTGGTTAAATTTTTTAGATAGATTGGTATTAACTTACAATTATAGGAATTTTCTCTTTGGGTTTCACTAGCTGCTTTGCCAGCAGATACTGTTCCACTCCAGGTTTTGCAAATCCAGGAAATCTAATCAGAGAAATAAAATGACTCAAGTCTTCTTTCATAGGGTTTTTGCTGTATTCAGAAATGCCAGCCATGATTTATAGGCACTTGACTTCTGAATGTGATAAATGGCCTTCCTAATAAAATACTTGAGCCAAAAATGATCTAGTCTCAATGTAATTAACAACTGTATCTGAAGTGTCTGTCTCTACATATACTATGAAGCCAACTGTGATTGGCTGAATTCTTACAATTAGAACAAACAGTGGATAGCAGCAGTTAGTACCAACTGCCACCAAAATACCATCCATTGGGCTCTTAAATTCTCTTTTGTCACTTGGGAAATCAGCTATATTTTCATATAGATCAAACTCTGTTCCAATCCAATTCCCATCTCTACTCCCAACACATGAAAAAAGATTTGTGTATAGCAGGATTTTCATCTTACTTTCTAATTAGACCACATATACATTTGGCCACACATGAATCCATTGAATATTGATTTCTAGTGATGAAAAAGCAGTTCTTAGCACAGTATTTGGAAACTAGATAGATAAAGCTATTGACAGTCCTGATATAAAGCCTCCTAGGGTTAGTTCAACATTTCAAGCAGAATGTAAATTGATAAATATTAAAACCTTAGAGCAGCGAGACTCAACTAGTGATAATTCATTAAATGGAAATTAAGCTTATCTTGTTGAAACAACTAATTGCATTATCAACAGAAAATTAGAAGAATAAATGATACAATCAGCAAGCCAGAATTCCATCTGAATAATTGTTCAGGCACAATAAGTTTTTAATATAATTAAAAACTCTACATTTTTATTGCAGAATTCTAAACCCTTCAGCGAAGATAGATAAAATCTCCTTTAAAGTCAAATTTTATTCCTGTTACCTTATTGGACCAGTTAGTTAATTAACAGACTAGACTGCCAGTACCTTCTGTACTTTTTAAAAAACTTTCTAGTCTAGCTTACAGTCCAGGAATTTCATAATGATTTCCTATCCAAATACCAATTAAGTCTTCTACTGCTTGGATTTTTGTAATCAGCTAGATGCTGTTAGCTAGGCTTTCAGTTGAATATAATACAAGTGTGTGTTGTTTTTTCTTTTTAAGATCTGTAGGATGCATCAGTTATTGATTGTGATTACAGTATTCAAACTAGAAAGAGAGGAATTTATACATATCTCTTTAATTTCTATTCTGATTACAGTGCCATGCTATGAGTCCTACTTGTTCAGTGGCAATTTCATAGCAGTTCCACGGCTGTTTCCACGTTGAAGCCCAGCTGGATCAGAGGGCTCTGCCTCTTTATAACCAGGATAGGGGGTAGCTGCTGATTTTGGCTCATCCCACTCTTCATCCCATTCATCATCATCAGCTGCTGCTAAAGAGCAAAGAACCATATGAGGAGCTAATTATTAAAAAGAGTGTACAAAACAAAGGTTTTCCAGCTTAACTTGCAACAGTCTTAATAGTCATGTAGAGCATAGTGGAAAACTGAAAGGACTGCTCAACTGTCAAATAAACAAATAAGCTACTATTGTATCAGTAATTTAATGAAATGGGGATAAAGAATCTGTAGTTTAAAAGAATTTAGATGGATAACAAAGATTCTTTTTAGGTATTTGTTAAATTTATTTGCTCCCCATCTCTCTGTTGGGCTAATCTGTCAAATGTGTCAATTTTTAAACTTTGTCTTTTTACCATATTTTATTGTTGTAAGCCTTAAAACAATACAATATGGTAAAAAGATAGAAAATTTAAAAATAACAATAGTAAAGGAATGAAATAATAAACAGTGGAAGTACAATAATATAAAATTAAAAAGATGAAGGGAGAGGGAGGTGGGTCAGCAAGTTAGTCTAGCAAACAACCTCCAGTGATGTACTCCACTTTTTGGTCCAAAGACCAATCGGCAGAGCCAGGTCTTCAGGCTCTACCATTTATAATAAATAGTTTTGAAGATGAGGGGAACACATGGTGGCCTATCTCGTATTTGATTCTGTATTTAATCAGATGGAACAATACTTTTCAGTAAAATAAATACATTAAAACATAAATTTCAGATTATTTTTGTTTTCCCAGAAAATTCAATTTTCCCTCACATGCCCATTTATTGGATCACCGACTTTAAGTAACAGCATATAATGTGAAATATTACCATATATACATTCTGCCCAAATAGTCTTAGAAAACTTCAAATTATGTATTTCATCAAAAGTCAAAGTTAGAGTCTAATCACCATTCCTAAAAATTCTTATCAATGACAGTCAGTCTCTACTGACCTGGACCTTGATAAGCTTGAGGATGGCCAAATGCTGCTGCCTCCCAATTGTTTGATGCACTATTTTTCGCCCTAGCTTCAGGTTTTGTTGACCAGGCATCACTAGCTGTTGTATTGTCCCAACTTGACCAGGGATCATTTGCATTACTGGTAACCTATGAAGAAGGAGTTAAAGGAGCCATTAATCCTAAGAAATAGCATTAATAAAAGATAAAGTGAAAGTATTTGGAACCCATTTTTTAAACTACATAATTTTTTTAAGTTCATTTTTCCTGAAAGAGCAATCAAAATTATATTCTAGAAGAAAACAAACATAACAATGAATATCAAATTTTGGAAATTTTGCTTCCTCAATCAATCAATTTCAATCAAGTATATTTGTTTAGAAAAAAACAAACTTCTAGTAACAACAGATATGTATGTAATTGATTATATCATGCCAATTTTACTTGCTAGTATAAAATTAATTTTAAAAAACTCTGAAAATGATTGCCCATATTATGTTTATAATATTTCTCTCAAGATGCAACCAAACTCCAACAATACTGGTGTTCAATATTTTTTTAAAATATCATAAATTTAACAATAGAAATTAGAATTTTCCTGATAATTAAAAAGGAGAAAGATAGCAGATTTGGAAAATTAGCTAAGTTGAAACATACACAAACATTTTGATTGTATACAGCAGGGCTGTCAAACCCATGGCATCCAGACCAGATGCAGCACATGCTGGCCATGCCCCCACCTGGTTTAGCAAAGGGGGGAAAAGTCCCAATCGTCACGTGATGACACGAGTTTGTCACCCCTGGTATACAGAATATCTTTATTCTCCTCTGCAACACAGATATACTGTAGTTAAATCAAAAAGTGCTTAGTTAAAGAGTTTCCTAAACAAACTTCGAAACATGGTGCAAGATCCTGTTTTATTCCAAACTTGAAAATGAGAACTTCAGAAGAAACTGATGATTAGATGTTTCCGGATTCAATTAAAGTAGAGAAAGGCAAGAATGTTGCAATGCACTGGAAAGTTAGTGGCACATATTTGGCTTAATAAATTCAGATTTGCAATTACAAACAGTTGCTACAGTTGCAAGATGAGATACAGATCCCCTCCCCTTTTTTTGTTTTTGTTTAGAAGAGCTGTGAAGATCTGTCTCTTCACCCAACCTTTGGTAAATGAGAGTTAAAGCCTTGCTTCATTCCACCTGGTTTGTTCCAGTTGCCATCTTTTATTGATTTTATTGTAATTTCTTTGTTGGATTGTTTTGATCTGCCCCAAAATTCCTTTTAGGTTGTACTCGGGTGCACTGTCTATTTTTCCGTCATCCAGAATCCAAGAGCCTCCAGAAACTGAGACCTTCTGCCCAATGTGTGGTGGAAATAATTAAGTATCCCTACTGATCGATAATATATCACTAACAGTTAACTTCCCCCAATGGCTTAATCTAGGGAATAAATGTGAGGGAGAGGAGAGAATGGTCAAGCCCTATGATACTCGAGAATAAAGGTCCCAAGAATGCAAACTCTTTCCCAAATTGTCAACTGAAACTGGTCTCTAAGAAAGGAGGAAAATCATTATTCCAAGGGCTGGTTTTAGGCTAAGACTGAGTAGGCACTGGCATAAGGTACCAAAAATTAGAGAATGTGAATGCTATCCCTTCTTCCAAATAATTCTAAAAATGTTTAACATTCTTAACATCGAAAGATGGTGTCAATGTGACTTAAGCCCATGTCACACTGAACCAATGGATGCAAAGAGGATGTAAAACGGACAGAAAACCTTGCCATCCGTTGGTTAACGTGATGTATCCGTTCTGTACTCACTGCCTCCGTTTTGCTTTCTCTCTATCCATTCAGCATCAGTTTATGGACGTTTCATCCGCTCTGAAAGTTTTGGGCTGCCTAAAACTTTTGTGCGGAAAATGTATCCAGTTTGTCCGTTCTCAATCCGATACGCATCCGCTATGCATCCGTTATATCCGCTAGGCATCCGCTGTGCATCCGCGCAACTCGCATCCGCCCGGATGCAGGGAGGAAGCGGAACGGACGCAGAAAGGATGCAGAATGGATGCAGAATGGATGCAGAATGGATGCAGAACGGAAACAAAGCGTTTAAAACGGAAAAAACGTTCGCAGAGGGGACCTATATCGGATATAAAGGATGTCTAGAGGATGCCTAGAGGAAAACCTATACTGCCGATAAAAAGGGGGAGCAACTCGCCTGCATCTCACTTTCAGAACAGCAGCCCAGCGGTGCAGAACTCTGCAGCCTTCATCTGGCTCTTCCTCTTCCACAGCATCCAGTCATGTCCACCGTGGATTGTGACAAAGTCCTTTCAGTAGCCACCATCCTTCTGCAACAGTGCGAAACCATCTACAGGCTCTGTGAACTCTAGTACGGGAAGAAAAGGAGGCACCCAAAAAAAGTCTGGGTCCAAAGATGGTTCGCCAGAAGAGCAGAGGACGGACTGTACAACAAGCTGATGGTGGAGCTCAGGAGCGAAGACACTCGGGCGTTCCAGAACTTCATGAGGATGCCTCCAGCCATGTTTGACGAACTTGTGGAGCGCCTGACACCCAGGTTGACCAAGACAAACACCAACTTCCTGCCCAGCCTGGAACCTGGGCTCAAGGTGGCACTCACTCTGCGCCACCTGGCCTGAGGAACCACCTACAGGAGCATGCAGTACGGCTGGAGGGTGCCACCCAGCACCATCAGCTTTGTGGTCAGAGAAGTGGTGCAGGCCATCATTGAAGAGTACATGGAGGAGCTCCTCCAGTGCCCCTCCACTGAAGAAGGCTGGAAGAAAGTTGCAGAGCAGTGGTATCAGAGGTGGAACTTCCCCCACACCATTGGAGCCATAGATGGCAAGCACGTGGCCTGCAAAGCGCCAGCCAAGTTGGGGTCCACTTATTTCAACTCCAAGGGCTTCTTCAGCATCATCCTCTTCGCCATGGTCAATGCTGACTACAAGTTCATGTACATCGATGCTTCAGGCAACGGCTCATCTTCAGATGCCCAGGTATACAACGCCAGTCACCTCAAGGAGGGGCTGGAAAGCAACCTCACTGTGGGCTTCCCAGATCCAGACCCGCTGCCCAACGACAAGCAAGATGTGCCCTACTTCATTGTGGGGGATGACGCCTTCTCCCTCACAACCTACCTCGTGAAGCCCTACACCTCCAAATACCTCACCCGTGAAGAGAGGATCTTCAACTACAGGCTGTTCAGGGCAAGACGGGTGGTGGAGAACGCCTTTGGCATCCTGGCCAACAGGTTCCAGGTACTTCTCACCACCATGCAGCATCGCCCAGAGACTGTGAGGAGGTTCATGGAAGCTTGCTGCATCCTGCACAATCTCATGCGCACCCGTTACCCAGTCTTGCAGAACAGGCTCGTGGACCGTCAACAAGGCAATGGGGACATGGAGCCTGGGGAATGGAGGCAAGGGCGAAACCTGATCGACACTCAGGATGTGCAAGGCCACAACAGAGCCTCACGGGAAGGGAAGAAGCAGCGCAACCTCTTGAAACACTGGTGCAACTTCCCAGCTGGAGCGGTGGAGTGGCAAGACAGGATGGTAAATGCTTAATGGATGCTTCCTTCAGCCTGTCTCATCACACGGATGAGATTGGGCCATGTATGTTTGGTTGGCCTACAATGAACAGGGCGTTTAATAAAGAGTTGTGTTTATGTTGACATGTGTGGATGATTGATTATATTGTTACTGATAATAAAGGGCCATAGGTGTGGCACCTGGGAGGGTGGACCATACAGTCCCACTATGCTTACACTGGAGGTTTATCTATCCCATAGCTATTAGCCATCCCAAAGGTATCCCTGCCCATCCCACTGCTATCCTTACCCATCCCACAAGCATGCAAAGGCTTAAACCATTTCTGAAAGTTTCCACCAAGACTTTATTAAAAAAAAAGAAATGAAGCAAGTGTGTGAATCATAAATAGACTTTATTAACAACAAGCTATAAGACAAAAATGAGTCTCTGGCACTCCTCTTGGTCGCTCAGTCTCAGGGGTGAAGGGTCCAGGTGCTGTGGAGGTGGCTGGTGCTGGAGTGCTTGTCATCAGCTCCTCCAGAAGCAGAAGCAGCAGAAGCGCCAGCCCCAGAAGAGCAAGCCCGTGCTGCAGAAGCCCCAGCAGAACCAGAGTGAGGGCCAGGGGGCGGGATGGTAGCCCTGTCCCTCTTGCCAGGGCTGGCAGCAGATGGCTGAGGCTTGCTGTGCTTCCGCATGGTTGTGGGGTTGCTGGCTGGCAGGGAGGCTGGCAGGAATCAAGGCTGGCAGCAAGGCTGGCAGGGAGGCAGGCACCAAGGCAGACAGCAAGGCTGGCAGGCAGACATGCAGGCAGGGCAGGCAAGGCAGCCAATCCGTCCGGCAGCAGGTCTTTCCTCTGAATGGCGACCTGCTTCCGAGCTGCTTCCGTTATATCCGCGGGGCTGACGCAATGCATCCTCCCCGCATGCGCAATTAACGCCAGGCATCCGCTAGGCTTCCGCTATGCATCCGCTGTGCATCCGCTTCATCCGTTCGGCGTCCGCTCTGCATCTGCTCGTTCCGTTCCGCATCCGCTTCGCTGAGGCCCCCCGGAAGCCCTGCGGTTGCGCCATCCGCTCCCATCCGCTTCCATCCGCTGGGCTTCCGTTCTGCATCCGCTTTGCATCCGCCCTGCGTCCTCCCCGCGTCCGTGTTATCCGTTCCGGTTATGCAAATTTTTGCCCCTTTTGAGAGCGGATAACAACGGATGGAACATTTTGCTCGTCCGCTGTGTCCTTTTTGCATCCGTTGGCCAGTGTGACATGGGCTTTAGGGGCAGCATATTCTCTGGAGCTGCCTAATCCTTGGTTTACCCAAAAAGGTACCTTAGTCCATGGTATGAAAGGCAATTGAGAGATTCAGCAAGAAGAGAGGCTCATTCCCCATAATCCACTCCAAAACAAGAGTAATATAGCATATGTCAGCTGAGGGGAGGAGCGGCAGGGTCAGGAACTGATAGTGAAGTGCACGGCAACCAAAAAGGCAGAGATGAGGGGGGATAGTTGAACAGGAGGCAAGTAAGGCAGGGTAGGACAAATGTGAGGACCTTGCCTACCAATTACAAAGCTAACCATCTGCAACTCGTTCTACTGCAATTGCCATTTGTAAGCAGTGCAGTCATGTGATGTTTCGCCTAATAACTGCTTCACTTAGCAACAGAAATTTCAGTCCCAAATAAGATTAAGTGGGTAGTATGTGTATGTTAAATAAAAATTACATGGTTGTACTGGAGCTTTATTGTTTTTTGGAGTTTCTCCAGTTTGGTAAAAACTTAAACTGAAATAGTACAAGCAATCCAAAAATTACAGAGATTTTGTTAAATATATTCTTGCTTATAGATATGTAACAGTACCTCTTAAAACAAGTGCAGTAGAATAAAAATAGAATGAACCACTGCTACATGGGGAAAAAACCTCAATGATTACAGATCAGTGGCACTCACTCCTATCATCATGAAGTGCTTTGAGAAATTAGTCTGCCGGCACATCACTTCTGGTCTTCCACATACATTTGATAAACACCAGTTTGCATTCAGAAAAAATAGATCTACAGAGGACACTATAGCCATCACTCTTCACACTCCTCTGACTTATCTAGAACAGAGGGAGGGCTATGTGAGGATGCTTTTTGTGGATTTTAGTTCTGTGTTTAAACACAATTCTTCCACACAGACTAGTGTCTAAATTTCTGGATCTTGGGCTTTCTAATTCAATCTGCCTTTGGATTATGGATTTCCTGTCTGACCGCTCACAGAGGGTCAGATTAGGTAATCATACCTCTTCAGCCCTTATTCTTAACACTGGTACACCACAGGGTTGCATGTTGAGTCCCTTACTCTATACTCTTTATGTGCATGACTGCATTCCCATTCATGTTAATAATACTAATGCTAAATTTGCAGATGATACAACAGTGATGGGACTTATCTCAGGGGGGGGGATGAATCTGCCTACTGAGATGAAGTGGACCAGTTGCTTTTGTAGTGTGGAGACAACAACTTGGTCCTCAACACCAATGAGACCAAGGAACTAATAGTGGATTATAGAAGGAACAGATCAGATATCCAGCCCTTGCTTATCAATGGAGACCGAATGGAGCAAGTGGCCAGTTTTAAGTTTCTGGGTGTTACCCTAAAAAAGGACCTGACCTGGGGTGCCCACATTGCAGCCCTGGTCAGAAAGGCCCAGCAGAGATTATACTACCTGAGGCTTCTCAGAAAACAACAACTGAATGAGACACTGCTGGTGACCTACCGCTGCACCATAGGGAGTATTTTAACTTATTGCAGCTCTGTATGGTTTGCCAATTAGATAGGAAAGCACTCCAGAGGGTTAATGTCATTGCCCAGAAGATCATTAGTTGCCCTCTCCCCTCTTTGGAAGAGCTTTATAACTCCCGCTGCCTTAAAAATGTTCAAAACATTTTCAAAGATCCATCTCATCATGGGAACCCTTTTTATTTAACTATTACCACCTGGCAGACGGTACAGAATAATAAAAACAAGGACAAATAGGCTGAAAAATAGCTTCTATCCCAGGGCAGTAGCTCTTTTGAATTCTGCTGTATAGTGCAGTGTTGGTGGTGTCGGGGGTTTCCAGTTCAATGTGTGAAGGGTGAAGGATGTGTGTTTGTGTTTATTTTCATGGTCATGGTCATGATATGCACTGAAGATGGTGTTTGATTTCATTGTACGAGGTGCAATAATAACAAAGTAAACTAATAGTCAGAAAAGTTGAAAGTGAAGATTGTACAAGAGATTCCAAAATGATTGAGTTAGTGAGAGATGCTACAAAATCCACTCTGAAAAATAAGCTTTCAGGAAAGGAGGACAAGAAAATAAGAAGCAATAGGAAAACTGATATAGGCAAATTCTGGCAAACAAGATGGATGGCTAAATGTATACATACCATGTGACTCACATAATCAGAAGCAACACAAGCAAAAGATTTTGCCCTTAGCACAGATTTTACGATACTACAATGTTCAGATCCTTGAAGTTAAAAAGTATAAAATCAAAACTTGTATAAACTTAACTGAAATAAATCCATGCAGACAAAGACACAGCTTTCAAAAGCCAAGCACAATCTTCCATTATAACAAAGTCACAATGCTTCCCAATCTGTCTAGAAACATTGATGTCTGCTTCAACATTAGTGGGTAGATACCAAACTCTGGTTGTTAGCATCTACCAGTGGCAGCTTTACTACAAACTTCATTTGCACATAGTTAGATTCCTTTGATTGGGAGAAGCTGTACATACATTTTCTCTTTGATCTCAGATTTCCAAATAGATATAAAATTGTCAACAAATATAAGAGCAGAAACATTCATAAAGGGACTGGAGATGGGATGTCAAATGACAAATCACATTCAAACATGGCAGAATGTGTACTGTGATAACACAACATTGCTTTCATCATTTTGACTACACCATTGGATTCTCAGTCATAAATTGAAATTATTAATCCAGTCCTGGCCCTGATATTTTAAAAATGCACTTCTTTATTGAAGGACTACATGGAGGACATAATAGGCCAACTGAAGAGAAAGTTGACTGGCAAAGTTCATGAAGTGTGGTCCAAGTTCTGTACCATACCATACCATAGCAATAGGAGTTTACAAGGAAAAGCTTAACTGTAGATGGAATATAATGAAATAATTAGCAATATAATATTTATACAAAGATCTCAAATGGAAATAATGTTGAACCACGGCTTTGTATTATGAGAATAAGCTAAGTTTTCACGACTATTTTAGATTAGTGTAATAATCTGTGAAACAAATCCTATTCAGATCATAGTTTTGAAAATAGCTTAGTTAACCTGTTCAGCATTTGGAAACTCCAGTGAATGGTAAAAGGGAAGACTCAGATATTTGTAGGTAACAAAAAAAGGAGATATTAAGAAACGAGAGTATAGAAAATGATTGAGCCAATTGGAAACCCAGCAATTAATGAGAATGAAAACTATCTGCTCAAAAAAAGATCTGTTTTAAATATATAGTTTAAGTATAAGAAGGGGGAGGAGAGAAGAGAGAAAGAGACAGAGAGGGAGGGAGAGGGAGAGAGAGAGAGAGAGAGTGTACACACACACTCATGGTCAAGAAATAAATATGGTTTTTTAAAATGTCTTTATGAGATAATTAGTGACAGATACAAAGATGATGAGAATTTCTGAATAGGGAACAGACTTTTTTTGATAATGTCAAGAGCGGATTTTGGGAAAATCTACGGTACTTAATCTATTTCATACTTAATGCAATAGGCCTCAATATTTTGTAATCCCCTATATCTGCAGAACCAATTGATAGGATGCAAAGAAGAAATAGATGCTCTGTAAGTATCTCTCTTGATTTAATTCTTCTCTCTTTCAGCATCTGCAAATTATGAGCAATAAGTGAAGGAGAGAAATTGGAATTTGGCTGACCCTTATTAAATTTCTATGCTTGTGGGAATTACCTACAAATGTCATGGACTTGAAAGGTTTTTAGCACACAAAATGAATACCAATTTAAAACATTTTAAAAACCATTTATTGAACCAGCAAGGAGGCAAATTCTGTATTCACAACCAAAGCAAGAACTTCACCATTTATATATTATTTGCTATACTGTAGCCTGTTCCAGCTTGAGAAACTTGAAACAAACAATGATGTGTAAGGGACTATCAAAAAATTAATGAGAAAAAAAGTAGAACTATATATAATGTAACATTAGACTGCTGTCAAAAATCTACCTAGAATCAGAACTGTAAATCAGGCTTTCTATATGTAAAGCAAGCACCTAGCAAGAATGCTCTCTTTCAGTTTTATTTGTAATCAGCTTAATTTTAAGTAAAGGTTAGTATCAAAAGAATAGTAAAAACAATCAATTTATGAAGTATTTTAAACTCACAAATAAGTCATAATTAATAAATCCAGGCGCATCGAGTTATTAAGCATCCCAATGTATATTAAGTATGACTTTTCCATCTGCCTTCGATTTTCCTGACGAACATGCTTTTGGGGGCGGGGGTGCCTTTGAGTCATTATTGACTTCTGCTGAGTGTCTGGACTAGTCCCTGCAGTTTTCCTGGAAAGATTTTCAGACATGGTTTCCTATTATTTCCTTCCTAGGATTGAGAGAGAGGGACTGGCCAAAGATTATCCAGCTAGGTTTGCATCTCAGGCATTAGCTTCCTTGGTTGAACTGACAAAATCAGAATGTATTGTGGAATGAAAATGTGTTAGACAACCTGGAAGATAAAATATTGAAGGATTGCCTGACTAATACTATAATTACCATACATATGCATATAATTAAAGAGGATCATATATCTATAATAGTAAATTTTACTGCTGAGTTGCAATACTGGGATTAGTAACATTAGTAATATGATTTTAAAAAATTCACCCAACAATGAAAATCATTATGAATTACTTCTATAAACCCAAAGAGATTTTTCATTCACTTGTTGCTTTTCATAACTTCATAATTTCCCATTACACTATCAAAAATGATTCGCATTATAACATAAAAAACCATACCTTCCATCTCAAGTAGCTTTAACTTTAAATATAAGAGGAAGCTTCTCTTCACTACATTTATAAGATTTTTTTAAGAATACAAGGTATAATTTTTGATCCCTTTTTCACTAATCTTCAAATAAACCTAGCCTATTTACTATATAATGGGAAATTGCTAAGAAAATTTCATGGCTGTACAGTGATTTGAACAAATCTTTTCCCCCACCTGTACTTATTAATAAATGGTTGCTGATTAAGTTTTTGCTTGCTATAAAATCAAAAACCCAAAGCAATTTGAGCTATCAAATGATTTCATTATTCTGTATTATTATACTGCTGTATTTAATCACTGCTTTTGCTATTTGCAAGAGCAAATAGATTTGTATTTACAAATGCAAAACAAAACAAAAAAGGAAATGAGTTATTTTCATTGCACTGAAATTTGGAAGTTTCAAAAACACTTTTCAATTATTAATGAAATCCACCATATGTACATAACTCAATATTTCTTTTCAATGTTAAGACCTTTGAACATCAATCCTTGAAAAGAAAAATAATCATTCAGCTCCTGACCTATGGACTACAGAGATTTAAATATTGTGAAATAAAGCCAGTACAGATCCAAAACTACATTGCAATATGCAGTAAAGGGAAATGGGAAAGCTGATAACATTGGCTTTATAATGACAGGTCAAATAACCTAAATATTTTCTGACTGCTACTGGGTGAACCTTCAGAAACATCTGAGTTTCTGTTGGTCCCTAAAACTAAAAATTTCTAGGCAAGAACAGAAATCTGGAAACTTTTGAAAGGCTATTAAAACTGACAAAAATAAAAATAATTTAGATATGGCATACCTATTTCACAATTAGATAACTCAGTGTTTCTTTATAGTGATAAGACCCTTTAAAAAAACCTAACAAGCCACTTTTAAGTTTCTACTGAGGAAATTTTAATTAAATACACTAATAAACAACCAAACAATTATTACTGATTGAATCATTCTGATATTGGATTTTAAAGAAGACACAGAAACTTCAGCCAGCAGAATAATAAAATACATTAGCTTTGTATTAGCAACTGAACTAGTAAAAAACTTTGATTTAATGTTTAGAGGCATGAAAAATGCTTCATATTATGGGAAGGCACACTTAATTTTTTATCATGCATGTTATATTTTTTTCTGTTCTATGAGATTAAAATTCAATTTTATAATGGTCTTGTGAGGTTGCATTTTTAATTCATTGCAAAAACTGTTTTAAGACTATTTTAGGACTTCAATTATTTCCTACTAAATTATGACAAAACTTTTATTCTATTTCAGCATGCTAATTGAATGCTAGGGAGATTGCAAAATGTGTTCAAAGAAGCACACAGTTCTAAAGTTTTAGGTTCATCCAGTTACAATCACATGCACTGGAACCAAAATAATAAAATAAATTAGTGTGCTTCCCAATTGTTATGTCCCTATTTGCATACAAAAAAGTAAAATAAAGTTAAAAAGGAAAGACAAAAATATCCATTCTTTTCATGATTTGATGCTGTTCACAAAAGATGAATTAACAGTACAGATCAAATATATACATAGCACTTCTGGCACTCAAGAATACTATTAAAATCATACTTGGCTATTAGTTTTCACGGCTTGCGAATTTGTCTGTGAAGCATTTGAGAAGCAGTCAAAAAAAGCTTGATCAGCTACCAAAATTCCATCTCTGGTGCTTTCTTGTATAATCTGAAAAACAAAAGATTGCTGAAAAAACATTTCCAAAATCAAAGACAATAATTTCTATTAAGAATCTAATTTTTAACTTCATTGAACATAAAAATTCAGGACTATATCTTCTCCATTTAGAGCAAGTGCCTAATATAATAACTTAATCAAACTTTAAAAAAAAATGATTACCACTTTATGTGTTCTGAGTGCAACCTGAATACATACAGGCATTCTGCAAGAAGGAACAGACCAGTACAAAGCTTGAAAATATGCATGGCTTCTGGTTTGGTTTGGTTTTTAATCCAGCAGAACCCATAGAAGACATCTGTGTTTGCTTCTGTTGCATCTGTGCATGATCACTGGAAAAGCCCAGTACGAATTATATACATTGCAGTGTGGGCCTTGTGACTTAGAATGGAAAAGTCATCTGAATCACTGCACAACTACCTCTCTCATAATATACTAATTTTTTTTTTCCTATAACTTTTCCCCCTAAAACCTCTGGTCTGATCTGGCTCATTTTTGACACTCCACCTTTCTTTTGCCAATTTTTCCCTATGCCAAATTTGGTCTGTTATATTCCATTTTTAGAGAGTTATATGCTCATAGAAAGATTTTGGATCCCTTTTACCTAATCTCTTTTCAACATACTGTTGGCTTGAGAAAAAAAATAGCAAAGCAGGAAAAGCATGCAGAACATAGTTCTGGATTTTTCTATATCTTTAATAATAGCTGCTGTCTGGGTCATGTGACCAGGATAGAGGGGTTGTCTGTTGCATGGAAGAGTTGGCAAAATTCCCAATTGCTTCTTACACATGGATGCAGGGGGGAAATTTTATGATTTTGTTATCTCTCTCTAACTTGATCCAGCCTAACTTCAAATGTTTCTACTACCCATACCAAATTTGGTTTTTCTTTTCTGATTAGTTTTTTGAGGTTAAATATGCTGATGGATGGACAGTTGCACTTGTCTTTACATGGCTTCTTTTCATCATTCCATTTAGCTGGAAAGAATAAAAGACAAGATATCTATATGAAACTCGCACATAACCAATTTAGCATAAATCTAAAACAAATTCTTTAAGCAAAAGTCTAGCTTAAGACTTATATGCAAAAAAAAATATTCTAGTAAACACATAGGACTCACCCAGTTTATATGTGTTCCATAAATTATAGAAGGTTTATTACTTTCTAACCTCTGCTTCAGGAAGCAGTTTGTGATCTGACATTTAAGGATCAATACTTTGTGATTTGATTTTGTGTAAATAACTGAATTCTGTACCATATAAAATACTGTGTATAATACTGCCAATAAGTCTACATATATTATATTACAGCTCCTATATACAGCTCTTGTATATATAGACAAATATTGTTTTATTATAATATCTTACCTCTACATAATCTGTAGGAACCAGTCCTCTTTCTCCTTGACTGTTTTTGCCTTCCAGCCAGCCTCCACCTACGTCCTAAAATAATTTTTAAAATATGGTGTGAGTAATTAAATTATAAAAAAAAGAAATGATATATTCAGTTTTTAGAAATAAAATTTTACTCTGTGTTTTACATGTTATAACTTCAATGGCCAATTTTAGTTGCTTCCTTCCTGAAAAGCATAATGGTATTTTTCTTTTTCTTTTTTTTTTTTAGAATCATCAGAAAAATAAAATCAGATTATTTTCATAGGCTAATTTCAAAGACACTCATGGCAAACAATATTCTCATACTTAATTCTGACCAAAATATTTGTATTACAAAAAAAAAAGTATAGTCAATAACACCTCTAATGGTTCTTGCAGTTTATTTATTTTATAATTGCATGCAGAATTTTATAGGAAATTCACAAAATATCATCTTTCAAACTCCTCATTTTCCTACCATTTCCTCTATTTTTGTAACACTAATAATCAAGTAACAGAAAAATATGGAATACTTCTGAATTTTATTATAATCTTAATATTTGTTTATAACAATTCCCATCAATGTCTATGAGTCACTCTTAAGTAGAGGTATTCAGTTATAATTCTCTTTATTTCTTTATTCTATTTATCAATAAATATTTGTAACTTTGAGAAATAGTTGAACAAATTGTCCTGGCAAACTCAGTGCAGTTTATGGCTTCTGTTTGTGGCATATGTAAACCTGTATCAAGTAAAGCCCATATTGTTATTAATCTGCATGAGAAAAATAAAAATATGCAAATACTGTTTTAGATTGTCAGGTTTTTTTCAATAAAATTAATGAACAGTGTCATTAAAATTTCAAAATGATGAGTACATATTATTTAGGACATATCATAGTACATATTTTTACCTACTAAAAGTGCCTTACCGGATTAGTAATTGTAATAATTTCTCCTTCATTTACAGTGAGCTCATTATTTCCTGGTTCAGCAGCAAAATCATACATCACCCGAGCCTGTAAGTATGCAAAAAATTCTACATGAATGACATATTTAATTCAAGCTCATGGAAAAAAATATATTAATAGGAAATAAAATTATTCATTGATTAGCATTTTGAAAATCTGAATTCTTAAAATCCAAATAAAATTGAAAGTCCAAAAATATTTCAAATGGAGTCAAGTCAGGCAAGCCTGAAAAACCAAACTTCAATATCTCCAACTTTTTAGTTGCATCGAATAAAATCAAAATTAAACTTTACATTTTCCTTTGCACAATTAAAACATGGCACAAACTAAATTTGTCGAAACAAACACAGAAGTCTATCAAGCCTCTAGATTTGAAGAATAAATGCTGCATGACATTATGCAGCTATTACTTTCCAAGATGCACAAGCAGGGCATGAAGTCATTCTTTTTCATGTGGACCTGGTGGTCAGAAACATTCTACTTTTATATATGGATATTTCATCAAATCACTTGATTAAGTAGTAGGAAATCCAGCTCTGTCCTTTTTTTTCTGACCCAGACAATGACTCATCCACCAGTATTGCTTTAGGACTTTAATCGTCGCCCAATACACATACATTTTCTCAATGAAGCTTTTCTGCTGCTCTATATGTACATTTAGCAGATCTTTAACCAGAGTATCTGACCAAGTGACCTTCCACCTTAAAACTTAAGAGTTACAGTCAAGGATGGTATTCAGGGGGTTCAGACCGGTTCGGGTGAATTCGGGGGATTCGGGAAAATTTTGAGTGGTTTGTAGTAGGGAAATTTTTGACTGGCCCTGTCCACCCGCCCTTACCTCTCACCTCTCCTATATTGTGTTGTTTGTTAGCTCAGCTGATTTGTGCAGCAGAGTGGATTGCCCAACTCAGCTGAGCTAAGAGCTCACCTCACCATAGCTGACACTGAGGGCGGTCTTTGGTAGCTGCACTATGCGAAGCACACTCTCACAAGGCTAATTGCACCACTAAGAGAGCGCTGGCCCTGCTCACCCCACCCTGCCCTATATATCTTGCCTTTGCACCACCAGCTAATCTCCGCGCCTCGCCTGCTCCACTCACCAAAGGTAAGCATGCCGCAGCCTGCTTGCCCTTCGCCTAGGCGAGGCCGGGTCAGGGGAGCACCATTCCTGTGTTCTGGCCTTGCCCCAGAGCCTCCACCCAATCACCTTTCGCCTTAGCCGTGGCCGGAGGACATGCCAGTCCCTGGCTCTGGCCTTCCTGGGACTTCCTCCCAAATGCTGCCTACTTTCCCTTCACCTCGGGTCAGGGGATACGCTAGTCCCCAGCTCTGGACTTCCTGGGGCCTCCTCCCAAATGCCGCTTGCTTGTCTTTCGCCATGCGTCACCCTATTTCCCCACCTTCAGAAACCCTGGCCCTTTTTCAATCTCCCCGCTTCCTCTCCCATGACCGTCTCTTTGTCTCACAACCTTATCTTCCTCCTGTGTTTGGTGGCAGAGGGGAATGCAAGCTAGGGCTGACCCATCGTTGCTGGGCTGTCTGCCAGCCTGCATCTCGCCCTTGTTGTGAGATACCTGCAGCAGCCACATCTTTGCCAGCTGCTGCAGGCCCTTCATGCTGGCAAAAAGCGGCGCAACAATCCTGCAAACACCACCTCTTTGCCAACAGGAGAAGCCTCCAGCTGCCACTCCCAACTCGGTTCTGGCCAGCAAAAAGTCATGCCATCTATTTTCAATGAACTGATTTGCTAATCAGTATTATGGTACTGTGAAATACTTTCCTGAAATCAAAATATAATGTACTGTATATAGAATGTTCACAATCTCTTCAATCAAAAAATGAGACAGTGCTTGATCTGTTAAGATTTGCACTTGACTAATTGGAAGAATTTCATGGCACTCCCAGATGAATATCTTTATAATCAGCTATAGAATTTTCCCAGCTATTAATACTAGACTAATAGTGTGTTAGCTCCCTAAATCCTTCCCCCCTTTTCAAATATAGACACATTCTTCTTCCTCTTCAGGTCATATGGCCCCTTCTCTTCCCTACAATTTCTTGTAATATTGCAGCAAGACCATCAACTTATTCCTTTAATACTTTTAACACAATTAATCTAGACACAAAAAGTTAAAACAGAAACCTGAAAACAGGTTATTTAAAAGATACATTACTTTAAGGAGCTGTGGTGGCGCATTGGTTGAAATGAAGTATTACAGGCTGCCTCTTCCCACTGCCAGTTTGATCTTGATCAGGTTGTCTCAGGCTTCCATCGTTACAGAGTGGGTAAAACGAGGACCCAGATTGTTGGGGGCAATATGCTGACTCTGTAAACTGTTTAGAGTGCTGTAAAGCATTCTGAAGCAGTACATAACTCTAGGTGCTGTTGCTATTCTACAGCACTGCCAAGATCATTCATTTGGTTTACTGAATAAGAAATGTTGACATGGAGCACAAATCCTTTCTTTCTAGGGTTTAGAATAAATTGTAACCTTTAATTATTGTATTCCAGGCATGTGACTCATCCCACCTTCTTAAGTTATATTTGTTTTTCTCTTTATTCCCCATGTATAGAAAATGAACAGTACAAAGTTCTTCAATTTTTCATTACATGCTTTAAAAGATCTTATTACGTCACTATTATCTCTAGTTCATAAACCTTAGCTGGACAACCTTACTTCAGGATTTTCATTTCCAACTTCCACAGGATTGTTTAAAATCCTCAACAAACTTGTCATGTTTTGATCCCCTGTAGCTGTAACTTCTATAATTCTTTTATTTGCTTCTTATAGGGAACCATTGAATCTTCTCCAATTTTAACAGTTTTATCCAGCTATTCTAGTTTCTTTTTTTTCTATGAAGACTATGAAACTCTGCCTTTTGTTTTGTATTTTTCAGCGCTGCATTTTTTTGAATAGCTAAATCTTCATCTTCTCTATCAACCAACAAGTGACCACTTGAATCATTTGATGAGGGGCATCTCAGGTTGTGATTAGGCAGGAAGACAAACATGTCTCCCAAATTGCACATACCATTTTCTCTTGTCTAACTTTCACGATTTCCAGTTTGCTAAGGACAACCCTTGACTTAGAGGTAAACTATGTTAGGGATCCTCTCTTAAATTTCTACTTCCACAGGCAAAATTCTGACAGCTTTCCCAATTCACCAGTTTACTGAGGTTGCTCCTTGAAACTCAGAGATGTTTAATAGAAGGGCTTACTCAATAGGAAGCGGTAAATCACCCATGATAGGCAATCAATAGATTTCAAAACATGCCCCTTGCAATCAGCAGCTATTCATTAGATAACTTTTATACTTCTTACAGCTGAGCAAGTCCCTCTTAATGCCTAGCATTTCTAGTCACTCTTCTCTCTTCCTTGTCTCTTCCTTCTATTGACCATGAAAACTTTTATTAGTTTGATCTTATTATAGTGTCCTTTTTTTGACTGGATAAATATTTTAAAGCTCTACTGGTGGAATTGCTGAAGCTTCAGAATATATGTTCCTTAATGAGTATACTTGTATTGCTAGAATTAACGCTCTAATGTGAAATTATTGCCATTAGCACATCATAAAGGAAAATGCTAGAACAAGGTAATAAAAATGTTTTCCCTTTTACTGAGATATTTGATTCAGCATTCATATAAATTAAGCTTTTTTCTTTTGATTCTATCTCAAATTTAAATCTATTATATCTGTATTTAGAGGATTTTAGGTCTTCACATTTTGAAATTGGTATCTTGCTACAATAAACAAAGTCGGATTCTTTATATATTATTTATACTGTATTTAGTGCAGGATAGTATCAGACATTGTCATTTACCCAACATTTTTCTTAACTGATAGTCAACATTTCTTGCTTAAATGCTACACAAATCTCATTAAAAGCTTAAGTGTTTGATAGACAGTACATATTTATTAATATACAAGCATACCATGATAAGAAATCAGCATATAAAATTTGTCTGATTATTGTCTAGAGATTTGTTTTGAGTTTCAGCGATACACACAAAAGCCACTCCAGTAAATAATTACTAGTACTGCTAAGCAGACATAATTCTTCAATAAACTATTAACTGCAAAGCATTTTGAAAATGCAATTTTATCTGTATTATTTATAATACATCTTTAAGAATTGCTAATTTTATATTATTATTGGATGGTCACTCAGTCAGCCAGATCTAAACCTGGATCTAAACCTTATTTTGTGTACCTATTGAGTTCCTCCCAAAACCTGAGATTGGCACTGAGAATCTGAGCTTGGACAAAATCCCTGCACTTAGTGTAATCTGTTTTATTATTCACCTTTTGGGGGGGGAGGGGAGCAATCAGCATTTGATCAGCTGCAGGATTGTTTCTCAAATACTAATTGGAATTTATTTAAAAAAGAGGATTTGGAGGAATATACAAAAACTGAACTGTTTTACATCTTGACCTGTGTGGACACAATTACTGTGAATAAGCACATCTGGATTTTTCAAAACCAGAAGCCCTGGATGAACAAGGACATGCAATTACTTCTCAAGACACATGATCTGGCTGGCATTCAGGTCTGAGGACAGGGTTTGGTATAACAAGGCAAGAGCAGAACTGAGGCGGGGCATCAAGGAGGCAAAAAAGGACTATAAAAGGAAGATTGAGGACTACTTCACAAATAATGATCCACAGTGGGCTTGGCAGGGAATTAAACACCTCACTAATTACAGGGGCATCAACCCCATATTGCTCAATAAGGATGCTGGCAGAAGAATTGAACTACTTCTTTGCCCGATTCGAACTGAATAGGTCTTTAAACACACTGCCTTTACAAACCACCGGTACTCAACTGTTCACAGTACAAGAGTATGATGTGAAGTAGGTGCTTAGAGCAGTGAATGTGAAAAAGGCCTGATGGGGTACCTGGGAAGGTACTCAAAGCATGTGCTGACCAGCTCGCAGCAGTGTTTACAAATATTTTTAACCTTTCTCTTACACAAGCCATTGTTCCATCTTGTTTCAAAACTTCCATTATTATTCCAGCTCCCAAAAAGCCCTCTCCCAATACTTTAAAATGACTATAGACCAGTAGCGCTCACATCCATAATTATGAAGTGTTTTAAAAGACTGGTCTTAAAATAAATACAGGATTGCCTCCCATAAAACCTTGACCCATACCAGTTTGCCTATTGGAATAATAGATCCACAGAGGATACTATTGCCGTAGTGTAACGGTGTGGTATGCTGGATGCTCTGTAGTAGATAAGAAGATGCTCCAGGGAATTATAAACACAGCACAAAAAATCATCAGTTGCTCTCTTTCTTCTTTGGAAGAGATTGGGAAGACCAGACTCCTCTCTAGAGCACTAAAAATCTCCAGACAGTTCTCATCCTGGTCATTCGTATTTTGAACTGTTACCATCAGGGAGATGCTATAGGTGTCTTAAAATGAGGACTAATAGACTGAGAAACAGTTTCTTTTCCAAGGCAATAATTGTCTTGAATCAAACAATGCATATGTGATTTAGCCCTATGTATATAGTGGCATTTTTAAACTATCTAACTTACTATATGTTTTAGATAGGTTTTAGACGATGATGATGATGATGATGATGATGATGATGATGATGATGATGATGATGATTTAAATACTCTGTAGTGTGATTGTGATGTGGTGTTCGGGGCATTGCTGGAGTAGCTTTCAAATTTCATTGTATATGTAGAATGCAATGATAATATTCTATTCTATTCTATTCTATTCTATTCTATTCTATTCTATTCTA